>JAOXYA010000019.1:15209559-15219882 GCA_028565675.1 Sorex palustris
AATCTCCAATGGAGATGTTACTGGGCCCGCTCGAGCAAATCGATGATCAACGGGAGGGCCTTTACTTTTACTTTATGGTCACAATCAATAGGAGTAGAGTTCTTTCCCTCAGGGAAAGCCAGTTCTAAGACAGATTCTCATGTAGCAGGTCGACCTACCCTAGAACGGAATCCCGTGGATGTGTTTCTCCTCTCCTTGTTCAACAAACATATAAGCGTTCATAATATTAATCATTTTGTATGGATACAGTAAGAAATACATTAGCACTGTCCTCCCATTGTTCATTGATTTGCTCGAGTGGGCCCAGTAATGTCTTCATTGTGAGACTTGTTGTTGCTGTGTTTGGCATATTGAATACATCACGAGTAGCTTGCCAGGCTTTGCTGTGTGGGCGAGACACTCTTGGTAGCTTTCCGGGCTCTCAAAGAGGGGCAAAGGAATCGAACCCAGATTGGCCGGGCTGGCTGCGTGCAAGGCAAATGCCCTACCACTGTGCTATCGCTCTGACCCAAGAAATGCATCAAGCTTATAGAATTGCTCTCCTAGGGCCATCTTGATCTCAGACTACATTGCTCAGGCCAATCTTTCCTATCCCTAGCAGGGTCCTAGTCTCATCATTACTTTTGTATCATGACAGCATTTGTCTATGATCAAGCTCTTAACTTATAGTTAAGAATTGTGACACTTTGGCCTGGCCAATTTCTATGCCAGGGTAGCTCACAGCTTGCCCTCGGTCCATTCAGTTCCTTGTTGGGACCCTGCTTTCCGGGTGCTAGGAACTAAGGGCAACTGAGACTTTGTCGAAAAAGCAGATACCCGGGACTGAATAATATTCACACTGTATCACTGTCATCCTGTTGTTCATCAATTTCCTCAAGCAGGCACCAGTAACATCTCCTTCATCCTAGCCCTGAGATGAAGCTCTTTCAGGGTCAAGAGAATGAGACCCATCATTGTCACTGGTTTTTGGCATATTGAATATGCCACGGGGAGTTTGCCAGACTTTGCTGTGTGGTAAAGACTTTTGGTAGCCTGCCAGGTTCTCCAGAGTAAGAACTAGATAATAAGATGGTGGGTGTAACACCTACATACTGGAAGATGCAGGATCTGGGTGGAGGAGGCCCAGTCCCGATCCAAGCAGGCTTGGAGATCTAAGCCCTGGGTCCCTCACTCCTGGGTTTCTCTGCTGGCTCCTTCATGTGTGATGCTCATGCAAATGTGTGGAGAGTGGTCTTAAGCATGGCTGTGGCTGGAACCAGAGGTCTTCAGCATTTGGGCCTCTGCTTGGGGCAAGGAGGGAAACTCAGTCTGCCCCCTCTAAGGGGCCCCGGTGAGGACAGCCAGGCACGAAGGCAGGAGACTGCACCGTTCTCTTCCGGGAGCTGGGTTTTACAGTCTCTGGGTCTTGGCTGTTGATGGGATTACACGGTGCCAAGGACAGTTGGTGGGCGTAATGCCTACATACTGGAAGAATATAAACTTCCTAGCATAATATTTAAAGCCAATTAAATCCTAAATTACAAAAGCATAATATTAACTGTCTTCCTGTATCTATACAAAAAGGGCATTGCTTTAAAGTAAACTATTCATAAAACATAAGGAGAGGAGAAAGGCAATATTAACTTACAATACAAGTTCAGTGTCCTAGAAGTATCTGACCTTACAAATTAACAGAGTCTGTTTAAGGGGGGAAAAGCTGATTAACTGCTTGGGAAAGGGAGCATAGAGAATTGGTTACAGACAAACAAAGGAATGGGAACGACGCGGGGGCATTGTGATGGGTGTGACTCAATGAACCTAAGCTCCTTGTGCCAAGGGAGAAAGGAGAAACCAATGTTAGGCCTAAAATATTTAGAGCTATATCCCAACAATGCTCAGCAAATATTTGTCCGTATTAAGGATATTTCATACTTGAACTCGCATCCTTCCTTGAAATTAATTTAGTACATATGACCGATTCTGGTCAAAGAAAAATGGCCAGGTCTGATACGTGACTGATGCAAAGCAGAGGAACTGTTAATGCTCAGCTCCCTTTTGTTCCTCCCTTTCAGTAAATATAAAGCAGCAAATTAAAAGATGCTCAGTTTTAAGTTTCCGAGTAACCGTTTGAAATAGCAACGGATACCAGGTAGAATGAATTCTTCATGGGCACTTGTTGTAAAAACATAGGCTATTGAATGATTATCATTGCAGTTTATTTTGTCTTTTTGTGGCTACTCTTATTTTAATAGGACCAAATAATCTTATTTAAGTTTAGACACTATTATTTTTGTATCATCTTCCTGGACCTGAAATGGGAATAAGAAAATTCTACTTGTGGAGTCTTTAGTCTTTGAAATACGACATAGACTAGAATAAGTTTCATCCTTGATCTCTGTCCAAACTAGTCTTGTCTTGTCTCTTCCCTCCTCTAAAAGATTTTGAATATAACCTTCTGTCTTTGTCTTTCAAAATATAGGGGAAGATTAATTATTTTTTTACATCTCTTAATTTTAGAATGCATAGGACAACTCCTTTTATTGAATAAAGAAAAAAAAACGCTAAAAAGTTTAAGAGACATTTAAATAGACACCAAAAAAAAAAAGTTTTTCTCCAAAAATTATGTATGGATAGCACTCTGGAAGCATTCTTTCTGATTCTTTTATGGCAGTGCAAGTAAAACATGAATTTATGTCTCAATAAATTGCACTACCATGCTACTAGAGTTTTTAATGACTTGACCCTGAATCCTGACATCTCACAGATTGTACTTGACTTATAAACATTAAGCTTGATTGAATAAAAATGACAGTGCACATTCTTAAAAGAGATTCTCTTAGTCTATTAAACATCTAGCATTACTCCCATCTCAAACATCTTAAGACTAGATATTCTTAAGAACGGCGTAAAATATATCTGTGACCCTAGATACTAACCATCAACTTCATTTGATTTTCATGCTTCCATTTCTCCTTCCCATTGAAAATCTTTCCTTCACAATATTATCCTTTTATTAATAAAGGATAAAAATTAGTATTCTATTTTAGTAAACAGTAACGCTTTCTTAGTATAAAATTGCTTTATAAAATATGGCCTTTGCTAGAATGGCTTTATAAAACATCACCTTTTTTAGAATTGCTTTATAAAACATAGCCTGTGTTAGAAGCAAATTTGAATACAGTAATTTTTTATTTTTTTTTCAGTCATACCTGGTGATGCAAGAAGTTACTCCTGGCTTTGCACTCAGGAATTACTAGCAGTGCTCAGGGGAACCATATAGGATGCTGGGAATAGAATCTGTGTCAGTCGCATCAATGCAAAAGGCCTACCCACTGTACTTTCGCTACAGCCTCTTGAGTACAACAATTCTTTAAAAGTATGCCCCAGCTATCCCCACCTCCCCAACATTGATACAATGTGTAGGGCACTTGCCTTACATGCCATTAACCCTGGTTTGGTCCCTAGAGCCCAATATGATACCCAGAGCTCTACCAGAAGTCCTTCCTGAGTGCAGAACTAGGAGTAAATACTTGCCACAATCAGGTGAGTGGTCCCCAAGCAAAAACAAAACAAGCAAACAAAAAAAGCTTTTATTTTTATTTCCACTGGCCAGGACCTCCAAAAATAAATCTCCTTTTTCTCTCTTTATAACTAGTAAAGTGTATTTTTTTAAATAATTTTCTACCTCGCTGGATAAAATTAATTATCATTCCCATAATAAATCTGATTTACACAGAATAGACAAATAAATTATTTTCACTAGTGGAGTATTTCCAAGAACTTCTCCCCATATAATATGCTTCCCACAAAAGCTAGACTCTTTATCTGTAAAGTTGTTGTCTGAATACAGACAACACTGGTTGTTAAAGTTTGGGTCTCTTGATATCAGTACTGTTGACTTTATGATTTGGATATTTGGCTGTACCTTAATCCCCTGACCACACTCCTCCACCTCTCACCACTTTAGTTCTCATTTGTCTTTCCTCCTACAATCTGGAGCCAAGGTTTAACAGGGCACCCCCCCAACCCCCTTAAAACATTGCATTCCCTCATGTAATCCTAATTTTGGATTACTTTTCCTGCATATATCAGTTTTCTATTTGGTAGTAACTGGTTTCAATAACAAGTCATTTAGAAAAAAAGAAAAAATGGAATCAGTTTGTTAATATTTCAGTTAAATTAATCAGTTTGTAAATATTCCATAATTTTTGTAATTTATGAATTATTTATTATAAAAATGCAGTGATTAGCAAAAACAAAAATGTTGCTGTTATTTAGGGCACTTCTTTAACTGGGATTTTTTTTCATTTTTTATAATTTTATCTATTGAATCACCATGAGAGCAGTTACAAAGCTTTCAGGTCTAAGTTTCAGTCATACAATGAAACACCGTACCTTCACCAGTGTCCAGTCTTCACCACCAAAAACCTCAGTATACCCCCATCCCACACCCTCCCCCTACCTGTGGGGCAGATCGTTTCCACATTACTCTCTCTCTACTTTGATCAAATTCAATATTTTGACACCAGACCCACTATTATTATTTGAGATTTTACCCCAACACTCTGCTGAAAAGGCAACAGTAGACAATGTGTTTTCTATTGCTGTTTATGAATAACACATGATGTTGCGTGGCTGCAGTAGTGCCTGCACTTTTTTTTAAATTCTGAAATTTTGACACTTAAATCTGGAGGGACTTCTGCCAAAACCAGCTGGGTTCCGAGATTTGCTCCTGAGTCTCTGGGATCATGGCCATTAAGCAGCTTGATCAGGAGCCAGAAAGGCCATTTGTGGGTGATGACTTGGGGTCTCGTTGGGGTGGAGAATACAGGACCGGCTGCAACCCCATCCCTTGAGGCCCAACATGTCTCATCATTGTGGGCCCAAGTCTGAGTATCCAATGGCCCCTGGAGGATGGCATCCACCAAGCCACCAAGGGGTAGCAGGCAGAGGTACAGCACCCTTTCCCCCATGGGGTGGCCCGGCAACAGTAACCTACTGCGAGGTCCGGACACATTTCTGCCAAAAACTCCTGAGTTTCGAGATTTGTTTCTGAGTCTCTGGGATCATGGCCGTTAAGCAACTTGATCAGGAGCCAAAGAGGCCAATGACTTGTGGTCTCGTTGGGGTGGGGAGGACAGGATTGGCTCTACCCCCATCCTGTGTGGCCCTGCGTGTCTCCTCACTGCAGGCCCAAACCTGACTATCCAGTGGCCTCTGGAGGATGGTGGCCAATGGGTCGCCAGAGGGAACAGGCCAAGGCACGAAACCTATTCCCACCTGGGTTGGCCCATCACCAGTAACCTACTGCAGGGTCCAGATGCATTTCTGCCAAAAGCCACTGGGTTTCGAGATTTGTTTCTGTGTCTCTGGGATCATGGCTATTGAGTAGTTAAATCAGGAACCAGAGAGGCCATGCCTCCAATTATATAGCTGAGCTGGAGGTGGTTTGTGAGTGTGTTTCCCACATACCTATCTTTTGACCCTTTACTTTCTTGGTAAACTTTGCCCCAAGTTTTTGGGGTATCTGAAAGTCTGAAGGTGCCATGAGGCTGCTGATGCACTCGCCTCACAGGTACAGATTGACCTGCTGGCGGCACCATACCCCCTTAACTGGGATATTTTTAAGTGCCTATTAAGTGGACCACATAGGGATCACTTCACAGTCATTTTGTAGAGGGGAGGGAGGTTGGGACCTACCCAGTGATGCTTAGAGATTGTCCTGGCTCTGCACTCTGAAATTACCCCAGGCAGTTTTCAGAGGACCTTATGGGATGCTGAGGTTAGAACCCATGTGGCCACATGCAAGGCAAAAACACAACCCACTGTACTATTGCTCTGGTCTCTATAGCTGGACTAGAAAGAATTTTTCAACGTGGGAGTTGTTGACATATTGATTTTGTCGATTAATATAGGGACATAGAACATACTGAAGTAACTATATGCTAGAGATTCTAAATAATGTAATATTCAAACAGGTATCCTTAGATTTATTTACTGTTTCATCATCTTGCTTTATTTTTGAACAATTTGTTTTGATTGTGTGCACAATTGGCACAAAATAAGATTTGTTTGTGAGGGATGCATTGTATTGAATCCTTCATACTCAGTATTGCTGATTTGTTTCTTCTGAAATGCAGTAAATCACTTAAATATATTTAAATAAGTACTGTCTGTGATAATTTTTGTATTAAAACATATGCAGAGGATTTCTTTTATTCACTATCTTTTGTATTCTTATACTGTTTCCTTCATCATTCTAATATATCCAAAATATGGGAGATTTTATTTAACCTTTTTTATAAACGAAATTTTTTATAGATATATATTTACTTTTATTATATAGATTTGGATTTTCTAACATACTTGCTATGGCAGAGAAGCAAGATTTTAATGTTATAAATCTGTTTTATGAGGCAGTAATTGTGTCTATGGTGATCATTGCTCTATTCCTGAAATGTCTAGTTCCTCTCTCTCTCTATATATATATGTATATATATATACATATATATGTGTGTGTACTCTGTATATTTATATACATATGATTGGAATATATGTTTCTGACAGGCAAGTTGCTGGTTTTGTAACTTTCAGTCACTTTAACATTATTTTATATATATGTTTCTAACAATGGGAGATCAGTGCTACAGTGCTACTTGTTTCTAAACATGTAGCATTTTTTGATTCACAATAGGTTTATGTACTGACTCCGCCCACTACATATTTGATTTTGAACTGCTTAGTCTATCTAAAAACCTCCATAAAAGCTGAGACCATAAAGATTATTCTGATTGTTCTTAATAATGTTAACTAAATATTATTCATTTTACAACTTTAGGCTCATGGTATTGTATCTTGTCTTTGTGACTTCCTGAAGATGTAAACCACTTATTATTAAGGGTTAAATTTTGAGAAAAATAATGGGTGAAACTAGATCACAATAAAGCCTATGATTGATTTTTAGAGAATAATTCTACTTTTTCTTCTTGTTTGCTATGGATGACTGCTGGTTGTCCTTGATCCTCCCTTACGGAGCTTAGATATAGTGAGCCACTCCCACAACAATGCCCCTGAGGCACACCGTAATTCCATTAGTCACTAATTATCCTATGTTGCTTTTCTCTTTTCTTTATGTCATTTGCATGGTTTAGCAATGTCCTTTTTGTATAGACACAGGAAGACAGTTCATGCTATACTTTGTAACATGAGAATTACTTGACTCCAAAATAATATTTACACCTGGGCATCCATATTTACTTGACTTATGCCTCAAATGCTCTTGGTTTCTAGCTCTCCAAAAGCAGGGTAACAACGAAGGGATTAGATGGACCCAGAGCAAGCTGAAAGCTACCCTGGCATACGTATAATAAGTTAAGAGCATGGTCATGGAACAAGCTCTGTCATGACCCAAAAAGAAGTAACTGAATAAAGACCCTGCTGTGGTTAGGAAAGACTAACCTTGCCTGAGGACTGTGGTCTGGAATAAATAGCGAGATGTCCCCAGAAGAGCCTATCTTCCAGCTTAATATATCTCTTACTGTATTCATACAAAATGACTAGAAATACTATAAGTAAATTTACAATGACTGTTTAAATAGACTACTAGATGAAGAAAAGAGAAAGCAATACACCCTAGCCGGAATCTGCTCTTGAGCAAATCTCCTAGTAATCTGGAGTGCTGAACCCTCAGATGAGTTTTTGTTCTTGAGTTAATCTCCTGAAGGAGTGACTTTACATCTCTTTGTTGTTATTATAATGTTCAACTCCACCTTTTTGTATCCCCACTCTTCATATTTCTATATAACTGTGCTGTAAGGGATACGATGGAACTAGAAAGTCGACCACTTGGGAGGGGATGATGAGCTGAGATTTTGGGACTGCGGCTTTGAGGTCTCTGGGGATTAGAAGAAGAAAGAGATGACGACAATAACTGGAAGTAGAGGACTATGAGACTATGATTAGACTAGGAAGGAGAGAACTTCAATATCTTCGAGGAGACCAGGATGATGGGACTATGATGATTGGAGCTATGACCCAAACTCTGACTATGATTGTGCTGTGAGGGAGAGATCAAAATACGCTGAGAAGGAAAAAGAAATAAACTGTCTACTGACCAGTCTAGAGGACCAGGCCAGTTTCTCCATTCCCCTGGTTCTTCGTTGTTCATAGTTCTGAATGCACTCCACCATACTTTTCCTTTGAAACTCACAGATGACAATCAAGATAATGTCTCTATCAGTTTTGACTTGATGTGACTATGTAGAGATTAAGAGAGTCACAATTGATCTCAGAGTAGAATGGTATGTTTTTCATATTGTCATTGCATATTGAAGATTACTAACATAGTATAACTTGTATCCTCATGCTATGAATTTGTAATATGTTAAACTTTTAAATGGCAATATTTGAAACCTCTATAAAATATTGAAATATTTGAATATTCAAATACTCTATTCATTCTTTTATAATCTTAATTCTTTAATGGAGAATTTACATACTGCACCAACTTTTTCTTTTACCTTTTCTAAATCACCTTTGTACATGCTTTTCAAGCAATAACAATACATATTAAAATTAATACTTCTCTTAATATTGTTTCAAATGATCTTCATCTTGAACTGTTTTTTCCTGATTGGATTATAGTTTCTACTGCCAAATGAAAGTTATGTGATCTGACTTGAGGATGGGGTAAAATCTCTTTTGTCTAACCATGAATCTGTTAACCAATGCTCATAGTACCCATATAGAGAAATAATTCAAATTTCATCATGCACTGATATTGATTTTAAAAGGTGATCAAGGGAGATTCCATGTGATGAGAGAACACTTTGTGTTTTCTACTTTAAAATTTATTTAGAATTTTAGTAAATACATTTCTTACATACTATCTCTATTTTTTCATTTAGATATACATACATTGAATCTTGAATTTCTAAGTAAAGAACATATGCAGTCTGATAGCCACTGAATCATGATTTGGAGACACTTGCTATATGCCTGTCTAAATTTTATGACTGCTGTTTTCAGAGAAACCTTTGATCTTTTTAAACTAGAGGGGGATTCTGACAGATCCACTTTAAGCAGACTCTTGATCCTCTTCATATTTTTTCAATCAACAAATTAGACAATGCAAGATAGGGATTGTCCTACATTTTTACTAAGAAAGCATATGTACCCAATTTGTAGAATGTATATGTAATAAGAAGAAGATGGAAACTGGGGGGAGAAAAAGACTTTGAGTCATCATCAACCCACTTCAATGGTCAATATTTTTGTAACATGTTTCATGTGTATTTCTTGTCTCTTTTAAGCCATGATTGTAAATTCTTGGAAGAAAGGGAAAATTGACTTCTGATGCTTGCAGTCCTTATACTTCATAATATTAGGTAGCGTGGTCATATAAGATATAGGGTTTACTGTTTAATTTAAATTTCAGAAACATGTATGTCTCATGAAATATTTAGTACTTAAACACTTCTTTATCTGAAGTTCAAATTAAACTAGATTTTCTATAATTTAACCTGAAAAATTCATGAACTGAATATATATTTTTATTCAGAAAAACAGTTGATGTTTCCAAAGTCTAGATTTAAGAATAACTAAACTCAAAGTATTTTATTCCCCAAACAGACCTCTTTTTCCATATCAGTATTTTCTGCTATAATGAATAGTTCCTCTTCTCTGGCAAAGATATGTCTGGGTCATTTGAATCTACAACTTATTATTGTTTGATATTTTCTTCAGTTTTCTCATAAATGCAATGAACATTATGAAGGTATGTAAGAGAGTTAGTGATAGCTATTATTTCAAAGTAATTGAAATAATGTCAGTAGTATTTTTCTTTGTATATCCCAAATTCCTTCTGAGGCTCTGATCACATCTAACAGCCAACTAATGACAAATGTGTATTCATAATTTGTTTTTCTTTTTGGATCACACCTGGTGACACACAGGGGTTCCTCCTGGCTCATGCACTCAGGAATCACTCCTGGCAGTGCTCAGGGGACCATAAAGGATGCTGGGAATCGAATCCAGGTTGGCCACGTGCAAGCATGCCAGGCAAATGCTCTACCCACTGTGCTATTGCTCCTGCCCCTCATAAATCATTTTTAATGTTGGATTTTAAAACCAAGTTTCTATAACAGACAGGATGAATCTAGCATTAATTTTACATGCGTTCTGCATATCTTTGTACTTTTATCACTTAATCACTTAACTTCCCTTTGAGCTTATTCGCCAGCATGGTTTGGCGCATGCCTCAGGCAACCGCATGCTAACGTCTGAGCTCGCAAAGCAGTGCAGAGATGCGATCAAGGAAGACCTCAAAGAGAGAAGAGCAGAAGT
>JAOXYA010000019.1:15247206-15259019 GCA_028565675.1 Sorex palustris
GAGTATTTAATATACTTAGATATTCAGTGCATCATAACCTTGCACCAAGACATCTTTATAATTGTTAGAATTTTTATTTTAGACACCATGATTTACAATATGTTAATGATACAGTTCCAATCAAACAACACTCTAAGCCCACATCTTCAATCAGGGTGACCATTTCTTTCCACCATTATTTTCAGAGTTCTCTAAAATGAATTTCCTACCCCATACCCAGCTCTCTCCCTGCTTAGTTCTGTAGACCATATCTCAGATTCAGTTGCCTTTGTACATTCATTATTTCCTCTGTATATTTCGTTTTTATATCCCACATAAGACAGATATTATTCTCTAACTGCCCCTCATTTCTGGTTGCCTTCACTATGATACCCTCCAGTAACATTCAAGTAGTATGAAATTGCATGATTTTATATTTCCTTATAACTGATGATTCATTTTATAGTAATTAATTGTATATATATACTGTAGTGTTTTTGTTTGTTTTAATTTGTAGGTCAACCCTACAGTGTTCAGGGCTTAGTCCTGGCTCGGTACACAGGGATCACTCCTGAGAGCTCTTGGGCAACTATACTGTATGTCAGGGATAGAACCCAGGTTGGCCTCATAGAAGGCAAGAACCTTACCTGCTCATATAGTCTCTCCCACCCAATGTACCAGTCTCATTTTTTAATCATTTGTTCTTGGAACTGGTTGTTTATAGATTTTGACTATTAAAATAGTCCTGCAATGAACATAGGAGTACAAATATTTTTTCTAATTGGAATTTGGGGTCCTCAGGGTTTGTGCAAAAGTGGAATTACTGGACATATAGAAGCTCTATTTCTTAATATTTTGAAGATATCAATAATGTTTTCGAAAAAGTTGAGGTAGTTAAGATACATCCCCATTACCTGCGGATGAAGGCTCCTTTCTCCCTTTATTCCACTATTAGTTTTTATTCTTCTTGATGTCTACCAGTCTTACTGGTGTTAGATGACATTTTGTTGTTCTTTCCATTTGCATTTCCCTGATGGTCTGTGTGATTTAGAACATTGTTTCATATGCATATTGACAATGTGCTTGTTTTCTTCTGAGGAACTTTCTTCTCATTTCTACTCATTTTTGATGGGGCTGGTTGCTTTTTATTTTCTTATTGATTTCACATAACAATTCATATAAACAATAAAGTTGAACGGTAATGTAGTAGGTTACAAAACCTACTGACAGATATCTATATTATTGCATGCATATATGCATGTAATAAAATAGAAAAGTGATAAATAAATAGTTCCATTTACAATTGAATCTCAAAAAAAAATCAAGTACCTGGGAATTAGCTTAACAAAAAAGGTAAAAGAGATGCAAAGAAAATAAATTTTTAGTGTTAAAAAAATAACAAAAGGAAATGGTTAACATAAGGAAAAAATAAGAGAATAACATAAAGAAGACATAAAGAAATGGAAAAATACCTGCCTTTCTCATTCATAGATTGGAAGTACTAATTTAATTTGATAACTGATCGTTTATGATGATGATCCAATTATGATGAAGGAGAAATTGAGAAGTTCTACATGGAGCTGGGGAAGTTCTATATAGAAGACCACACTTTCAACAAGATGATTGTTGGTGATTTTAATGTCAAGATAGAATTGAGAAGATCAGCTGAAGAACTCCACATCAGGACCCATGGCCTAGAATGAAACGAACAGGGTGAGAGACTGTCTGAGTTCATCATGTCAACCAAGATCATCCATGCTAACTCACAATTCCAGAAGGCCGAATTCTAAACGTTGAACATGGAAGCATCCCGGTGGATGGTTACACAATGAAATTGACCACATGGTACTCAATTTACGGTTTTGCCTGACCCATGTCGCTGTTGTCCCAAAATTCCAAATGGGATTGGACCACCGTATCCTACGTGCAAACTTCTACTTCATGGAGCAGAGAGAAAGGGCTGCAAAGTTTAAGAAGAGAACTCCCAGAAAGACCACCAAGTGGGAGCTCTTTGGCACTATTGCGGCAAAATGGGAAGATGCCGTCGTTGACAACATTGACAAGGAATACAATTGACTGCTTCAGCAACCCCATGATTGTGCGAAGAACGTCAAGAGAGAGATAGCCACAAAAGGATGCCTGTCTTTGAAAACTTTCGAACTCATTGGCCAAAGTGACTTGGTGCAAGCCTCGGGCAACCACAAGCAAACATCTGAAATCGCAAAGCAGTGCAGAGAAGCAATAAAGGAAGACCTCAAAAAGAGAAGAGGAGCAGTTGCGGCAGATGTGGCAGAAGCTGGGAAAAGCATTCGCAACGCCCAACTGACCTTCACCAATTACATGACCAAGATGACTGCCCTCCAACGTCCTTATGTATCTAACACATCTTCCAGAAGGGCAATGGAGAAGATTATCCATGACTTCTACTCGGATCTCTGCGATAGCCTCGTCCACCTGCCCACATACCAAATTCCGCAGGATGGATATGTCATTCCCAACATTATTCCTTTCAAATTCGGACACACAATTTCGTCAGTAAAGAAGCGAATGGTACCTGGACCAGACAAGGTCAGACCCAAACACCTGAAGAATCTGCCGTCTGCTCATCAATATACTGGCTCGGCTCTTCACATGCTACCTGTCTGAATGCAAGTTTCCATCCCAATGTAAAACCAGCAAGACTGTACTATGTACAAGAAGGGAAACATCCACGACATTGGCAACTGTTGCCCTATCTGCTTATTGTCTGTCATCTACAAGCTGTTCATTCGAGTCATCCTGAATAGGATTGGCAGAACACTAGATGAAGGACAACCATGCAAGCAAGCTGGGGTCCACAGAGGGTTCAGCATGATCAACCATAACCACACGATAACCAAGCTCATTGAGGTTTCTCGGGAGTTCAAGATGCCTCTCTGTCTAATGTTTATTAATTTAAAGAAGGCTTTTGATTCTGTTGAGATGGAAGCAGTCATAGAAGCCATAGCCAATCAGGGTATTCAAACTCAATATATCAGGATCCTCCGTGAGCTGTATTGAGGATTAACTACCAGGATATCACCATTCTACAGGAAGGTGATCACTGACGTCAAGAGAGGAGTTCAGCAGGGTGATACCATTTCACTGAAACTCTTCAGTGCCACCCTCGAAAATGTCATGTGACAACTGGAATGGGAAGGAATGGGAATGAAGATAGACGGTTGGCAAGTACACCACCTCCACTTTGCTGATGACATCATTCTAATAACACCAAATATTAGCCAAGTGTCACAAATTCTGGCTGACTTCGACTGTGAGTGTGAAACGGTTGGAATCCAGCTGAATCTCACGAAGAAAATGTTTATGAGGAACAGTCTTGTTTCTAACGTTCCATTCACTCTCAACGGAACGACTAACTCCGAATGCAACAGTTATATGTACCTAGGTCGATAAGTAAATATGACAAATTTCCTGGCACCTGAGTTATGCAGAAGGAAGAGAATGGTTTGGAATGCCTTCAAGAGCATCGGAAAAATAGCTAAGAAACAAAGAACCTTTGGTTCCAGGCACATCTCTCCAATTCCACTGTTCTTCCTTCATTAACATATGCCTCAGAGATCTGGGCCCTAAAAATGGATGAGAATGCTATTCGGGTCTCCCAAAGAGAAATCGGAAGAGATATGTTTGGACTATCACACTTCATGCAAATGAGAGAAAGAATCCAGAGTTTTGACCTTCCTTCGATGGTCAAGAATCAGGGACGCTCTCTTGTATGCCGAGATGGGCTGAACATGTAATGAGATTTGGAGATGACAGTTGGACTAGAGCCATTACTGACTGTATTTGGATGTCAAAAGACCACATGGCCGCCCACCTACAAGATGGTCAGACTTCTTCATCAAGACCCTGAACGATCGGTTTGAGGTTCTTCATCATGTTCCTAGAATGAACGGACACCATTGGACTACACTAGCACGTGACAGGGATGAACAGAGACATTACTGTCACCTGCTGGAGCAAATTGATGAATAACAGGAAGTCAAGTGATCAAGTTATCTATATATATATATATATATGTATATATATATATACTTTTTTGACAAAGGAACGGAATATAAAATGGAGCAAGAAGCCTTTTCTGCAAGTTATGCTGGGAAAACTGCTCAGTTGCATGAAAAAAAGTAGAAAGGAAAAAAGAGTTCAACCACCTATTTCAAATCCAACACAAAAATCAATTCAAAATTAAAGACCTTTATTTCAGACTTGAATTCATAAAATTTATTGAAGAAAAACATAGGTAGCATCCTTCATGACATTGAATTTAAAGACATCTTTTGTAATTTGATGCCATCGGCCAAGCAAAAGGAAACTAAGAAAAACAATGCAGCTACACCAAATTAAGAAACTTCTGCACTGCATAAGAAATGATTATAATAAAGAGACTCTTTCAACAGACTGGGAGAAAATATTTTCTCACCATTTATCCATTAAAGGGTTATTACCTAAGATGTACAAAATCAAATATCAACATTGTTATTATTTTGCTTTTTTTGCCACATCCTATGTTGCTCAAGGCTTATTCCTGACTGTGAGCTCAGGGATCACTCTTTACAGGACTTGGGGGACCATATGAGGTGACAGGAATCAAACACAAGTAGGCCACATACAAGGCAAATACCTTGCCCTCTACACCATTGCTCTGGCCTCAGCAGTAAGTTATTTTTAAGTTATACAAGTCAAACAGAAGCTTGAAATATTGATCACATCTCAAGTTTTGGTAAGATAATTTGGCATAATATCTGGAAAAATTATGTAGTAAAATTTGGTACTTTGTAAATTCGACTAAAAGTTTATATTTTTATTTACCAACATACAATTTACATGTGCTGAGTGAGTGATAGCACAGCAGGTAGGGCATTTGCCTTGCACATGGCTGACCTAGGTTCGATTCCTCTGCCCCTCTTGGAGAGCCCGGAAAGCTACCCAGAATATCTTGCCCACACAACAAAGCCTGGCAAACTCTCCATGACGTATCCAATATGCCAAAAACGGTAACAACAAGTCTCACAATTTGTTGTGCGATGTTACTGGTGCCCAGTTGAGCAAATTGATGAATGGGAGGATAGTGTTACAGTGCTACAGTTTACACTATTTTCCAAAAGATTGAATAAACCACAAAATTATTGAAGAAGCAATTTATAAAAAAAATTAATATAAACTATATAAAGATAAACAGCCTATGTTGCTTCGAAACTTCCCCAAATATGAACGACAGAAAGAAATTGTGGCAAGTAGCTAGAAGAAATGGGTAAAAGTAATGAGAGACAGAGTTCAAGGACACGTGCTACATCAGTGAAATAGAGGAGTGCCAGGGCTCAATTCAAACACAGAATCAGCATCGCTGAAAACAAGATTTAAATACAAGAGCTGAATTCAGAACTGGGTCTGTCACGGCTTATGGGGTGGATTTGGGAGGGGGCCGAGAGCGTAGTGAGAGAGAACCTGGGTACACTGGTAGAGGAAAAATGGACACTGGTGGTGCCACTGAAACATTGTATGCCTAAAATTCAACAACTATGAGTGGCTTTGTAAACCACAGCTCTTTAATGAAAGCAACCAATAAATGGATAATCCCCCAAAGACTGCAAAATGGAATTTATGTTTAGTGGTGGTCTATGCAAAGTATGATACTTTACTTTTCATCCTAAGGGAAATATATCCATTTTTCACACATTACAAACAATGTGACTCTTAGTTCATCAAGGCAGCGGGTTCCTAAAATTTTGGGGTGGGTTATTTTGAGACCACATCAATACTATTTATGCTTATATTTCTTTCATTGTTCTTAATGTTCCTTGGTGATACTAATATAGTTGACAGATGATATTCAGTTCCTTCAAGCCTCCTACAGTTATTAGTCAATATTCTGTACTAGGCCATACTATATTTTATTATAGGCCTAATTTTCTTAATTCATTCATTGAATAGATTGATAATTTACTACCATCAAAATATTTTGTTGCTAGGATTGGCTCAGAATAAAGAATATCCTTTCATGATACGACTCTTATTGTTTGGGACTCTATTCACCATTCTTTGAATGTATTTGACAGATATTTTTAAATCTTGAACTTTCTCACTTTGGCTCTGAAAGCATTATTTCAGATTGCCTCTAATTTTTTATAGTATAAAATAGTATGGGAAGAAAATGTATGGATTATTCCATTTAAACTCTTGGAGTGATTAGAGATAAGATACGGATGTGAAAATAACACACATACCATATAAGACCATGTATCTATCACATGTACACATTATCACTCTATTTCAAAGCATGAATTTATAAAATGCTTCTTAATCCAATATAATACTATGGTAGAGTTTTTAGGTGCCCAGATTTCTTCATCATTTCTACAATTATAATAAATCTGTCCCCCAATATCCCCATAACATTCACTGATTTTGCTTATATCCTTCAGCAATATATATTCTTAGTATTATTATTTGGGCTGGAGCAATAACACAGCAGGTAGGACATTTGCCTTGAATGCAGCTGACCCAGATTAGATTCCTCCATCCTTCTCAGAGAGCCCGGCAAGCTACCAAGAGTATCCCGCCCGCACAGCAGAGCCTGGCAAGCTCTCTGTGGCATATTCAATATGCCAAAAACAGTAACAAGTCTCACAGTGGAGACGTTACTGGTGCCTGCTCAAGCAAATTGATGAACAACAGTAGGACAGTGCGACAGTGCTACAGTATTATTATTTGGCTCTTTGAGTCATACCTAGCAAGGGTTACTCCTAGCTCTGCACTCACGAGTTACCGCTGGCAGTCTGGGGGGAACATATGGGTTCCTAGGGATCAAACCTGGCTTGGCTGCATTCAAGGCAAATGCCCTATCTACTTTACTCTTGCTTTGACCCAGTAAGATCTTCTGAGAAAATAGGCTGCTTTAAAGAACCTATTAATCCAGATGCTGTTTATTTAGGTCCCTGTTTGGCTCTAATCATGAAAGAATAAATTCACTCTAAGTGTTTTAAGCTATCACCCAGAGTTCCCCCACAGACGAACTTCCAGCAAGGCATCCACTGTGACCAGAAAAGGATATAAAAAATAATTTATTGCACACCTATGCTTAATATCAACTTAATACATAACATGGTGTCAACATCACAACTGGAATGTTTTGATCCAAAGCATAGATTTTACTGGGTATTCAATAGTGGCTCAAACATACACACATTAGATAGAAAATGCTTTTGAATGACAAGGTTTCAAAGGTGTTAATGCCTTAATTAATGTAGAGTAAGATAAAGGACTAAAAGAGAGAATCAATATTTTGCTTACAAATCCTCAAGAAATGTATCTTTTGAATGTCACAAGGTCATGGAGATGTTTGCAACAAGGTCAAATCAAGAACAGGTCATAGATCTGACTCATTTTATGGGAAATAAATATGCTTGTGTTAAAAAATGCTTTTAACTATCTTTACACTGTTTCCCCTCAGCCTTTGATACTCTGAAGTAATGCTATCATTTCAACCCCACAAATTACAGTAACTTCAGGATAATAGCTCTTACCACTACTGTCAGGTTTTGTTTTGATGCACTTAGAGTAAGGCCTTTCATCAGAGTGTTTCAAAGGCTTTATGGAGCAAATCGCCTTTGCTCATTCCTACTGTTGCTTTTATTCAAGCGTCATTTTTCTCATCCCCTTGTCAAAGTCATAAAGTTCCATTTTGTCAATAGATATGCACTTCAATTTTCTGAGGCAAATGCAAGGTTTACCTCGTTACCAATTCAGGGCTAGCTTTTGAACTTTAAACACAAGAACAGTCTGATTCTATAGGAAGGAGCAGTTTAAAATATCTTGAAAGATATTCCCAAATATAGACTTTTTTCTGCATAAAGCTTCATCTGTTGTCTCCACTTCTTTGCCCTCATCAATGAAATATATACTGAGCTTGAAAAGCACATATAAAATGAATATCTCTTGGCTTTAAGGAAAAATTAAAAGCAACAGAGCATGTTATCATAGTCTAAAGGCTCTGTCTAAGCTTAAAAATACGTGTTGTGAAGCAGATTATTTTTATATCTAAAATTTGAACTGAATTTATAGTGCAGGATTTTCTCAGGTTTTCTGCATTTTTTAACACCTGAAGTGTCATCTATATGTTGGCATAAACTAGGGATTTATATTCATGATTAAACTATCTGATAATTGGTAATCGTTTCAGGGTAAAGTGGCTGTTCAAACTCTCCTACACATAATAATTATAGGAACCAGATTAATTTTAGAAACCAACTATTAAAGGAAATGGAAAGTATCCAAAAGATGACATAATCCAGAGAAGAGTTTATCTTAGACAAGTTGCAAATAGAAAGAGAATTATGAAGGTCAAAATATCAAAACAATATATTCAAAAAATAAAATTCCAAATAAAGAACTGCTAACTAGAATTCTATATCTGGCAAGTTTCAAATAAGCAAAAGCTTAGAGTCAGAAGTCAGATATAAATGTTTAAAAGAAAAATTAAAAGTAGAACATGACAGTAGAAGGGAAGTTGAATATCAGAAAGCAACAGAGATTCTTGGAAAGGGTATACATGTGTACAAACATTACATTTTTTACCAAATGTTTACTAGTTTGAGGGGTTTTCTTTTTGCTTTTGGGGTCACACCTGGTGACCTAGTGATGCACAGGGGTTACTCCCGGTTTTTCACTCAGGAATCACTCCTGACGGTGCTCAGGGGACCATATGGGATTCTGACAATCAAACCCAGGTCTGCCGTGTGCAAGGCAAATGCCCTACCCACTGTACTATCGCTCCAGACCCTGTTTACTAGTTTTTGATTAACTGACTTTAAAGATTAGTTTCTGTTGAAAGAAAAATTATAAAATGCTATTGAAATATTCACAGCACAGATAGTAGTGGCACAAACTATAGCATAGTGTAGTAAATATGCTGCTCCAAAGTTTATTTTTTTATTTTGCTTTTTGGATCACACCTGGCGATGCATAGGGGTTACTCTTGGCTCTGCACTCAGGAGTTACTCCTGGCGGTGCTCAGGGGACCATGTGGGATGCTGGGAATCAAACCTGAGTCAGCCACATGTAAGGCAAATGCTCTACCCACTGTGCTATCTCTCCAGCCCCAAAAGTTTAATATTTTTAAAAAGTGTATCTTGCCTGCACCGCAAAGCTTGGCAAGCTCCCTATGATGAATTTGATATGCCAAAAACAGCAACAACAAATCTCACAATTTCTTGTGAGATGTTACTGGTGCCCACTTGAGCAAATCGATGAACAATGGGAGGACAGTGATACCTCAATTTAAATATTAACTCTAAGAAGTATGGAACCAGCAATAAAAATATAGTAAATTTAATATATATGTATACACCATTTCTAAGCCTTTAAATATGAGATTTAATTTCATACATTAAAATAATTAAAATATACTTTCAATCTATAAAAATAATATGGAATACAGAATAAATACCTAATTAATAGTAATTATATTGGAATAGAAGAATTAGTGAAAAAAATTTAAATGCAAATGTACATAAACGCAGTATCAAAATTTTTTATTAAATGCAAAAAGACTAAATAAATGTATGGCTTTGTTACCAGATGGTGTGCTGGAGTTCAAACACAGGCCACAAGAGAAATTGAAAGGGAGGATTTTATTACTGACAAGCCTTGGAGAAAGTTTTTAGAATACCTCATTGAACCACACAAGAAGGAATATGAAGGCAGAGAAGAGAGAGAGTAAAGCCTTGACTAGCTTTCATAAATTTATTTTTGGGACTCCAAAGGTAGGACTAGGTTCATCAACTCAAAGCCCCAGAGTGGAGATTTTAGTAAGTCCCACAAGGGTTCTATCTAGGATCACATGCAGATTCAGGTTCTAGAAAGGATTACCATGTCATATTATTTTACAATGAGAACCACTGGAAAATAAAAATTTGCTCCTAACTCTGTACTTACATGAAAAACTGGAGTCATTGCAATGTCCTTTTAGGCTACTTGGCTAAATAAAGAAGATGCTGAAAGGCTACATCATGACAGTGTTTATTAATTTCCGACAATGTCCAGGAGTTGGAAAGAAAGTACAGTGGCTAGTGCTGGCTTCAATCCCTGTCACCCCATATTATACAGGAAGCCACTCCATATATTATCGCAGAACATGTAATTATCCTAGGAGTAAGCCCTGAGCACAGCCAGGTGTGACACAAAGACAATAACTAATGAACTAACTAACTAAATAAAATAAAATTTCAAGACCATCTAATCAAAATGCAGTGGTTGATAGATTAACTACAAATGCAGCATTGACTGCATGTTCTCCAAAAGAGATATGGTTTAAGAATAAAAGCCAAATGAATGGAAAATAACAGCATATATATCCTGCACAGACAGTAAATTGAGGAAATACAATTCACATAAAAATAAATAAAAATTTCAAATTTCAAATAAAAATTTCAAATAAAAATTTCAAATAAAAATATAAGAAGTGAGCAAGCATGCTTCATAGTGATGAGGGTGTCGATGAATATGGAAAGTAGAAAATAGAGAGTTTGTAAAATGGATAAGGCATTTGAGTTGCGTATGACCAACTGGAATTCAATCCACTGCAATACACATAGCCCCCCAAGCTCTGCCTGGAATGATCCCTGATAATGTACATGTTTGGCCTCCAAATAAATATACAAAAATATTATTAAAATGCATACACATCTAATAACATTCTGAAATAAAGGGAATCTGATAAAAATACAACTTTCTCAGAATTTCCTAGTACACCTTTCCAAAATAACAATTGCAAAAATATAGACTACATAAGTGGCATTATTAGGTATTTTTTAATCTACTGACATATGCAAAGCATCCTGCCTTAAGCTATAAAATTGACATGTTAACAAATGTAATAGAAAAAAAGGGAAAAGATACAATTTATTTTAAGAGAAAATGGAAAAAGAAAAAATCACTAGATGAAGTTATAAATCTATAGGAAAAATAAAAGTAAGGTTAGATGAAATGACAATTATTTTCTTGCAGGGATGGAGGTGCTTGGGTTTGGGGAACAATTCTTGGAGGTGCTCAGTGATTTCTCCTGCATGGGGGTGATTCCTGGTGATACCCAGATGCCCATGTAAGGTGTTAAGAACAGAACTTGGGTCAGCATCAAGCAAGGAAAGTGCTTTAACTCTTCTATTATCCCTACGGCCAAAGACATTTTGTTTGGTTAGTTGGTTTTGGGGAGCACACCCAACGTTCAGGAGTATTTTCTGACTGTGAACTCAGAAATTAATCCTGGCAGTGCTCAGGGATGCCAAGGATTAAACCCTGATTGACTGATTTCAAGGCAAAGAATATCCTACCTAATATAAATTTCTCAGGCCCCCCTAAGAACAATTCTTTAGAAGCACCAATAAATATCACCACACATGCAAAATGTTTACTATCATTTGTTCTTTGGAAAAGGATCCTTAAAACAACAATGAGATACAGCAGTGATAACCATTGATTAAAATAAAAACAAACAAATTAACTTTTAAGTACCTAGGTTTAGAGTGAAGATGGAACAACTATAACTTTTTCACTGATGGACATCAAATAGGAAAGACCACACACTTTTTTTTTAATTGAATCACCATGAGATACAGTTAAAAAGCTTTCATGTTTGAGTTTTAGTCATACAAAGACTGAACACCCATCCCTCCACCTGTACACATTTTCCACCACCAATGTCCCAAGCATCCCCCTCCCACTCCCAAACCTCCCCTGCCTCTATGGCAGACAATTTCCCTCTCTCTCTCTCTCTCTCTCTCTCTCTCTCTCTCTCTCTCTCT
>JAOXYA010000019.1:15482718-15492784 GCA_028565675.1 Sorex palustris
AAATAAGTATTGGTAAAGGGAAATGTGATTGATATTTGCATGACTGAGACCTAAACCTGAAAGCTTTGTAACTTTTCTCACAGCGATTCAATAAATAAATAAAAAAAACTAAAAGGAAAAACTAAAACTAAATAAAATAGAAAAGATTAACCGCAAATTCAGAGAAAATATTTCCTAAGTTCATATCTGATAAAAAACTGGTATTCAGTATCCATGAAGTACTACTACTAAATTAACAAGAAAACAGAAAACCTGATTTACAAAAAGGCAAGAGAGGTAACATGCACTTTTTTGGCTTAAGAAAATACACAGATGACACAGCCAAACTGATAGTAGGACACTTGTCTTGCAAGCAGCTGACCCAAGTTCAATTCCCAGCACTCCATATGGTCCCCTGAACGTGGCCATGAGTGATCCCTGAGCACTGTAGCATTGTCCTCCCATTGTTCATCAATTTGCTCAAGCGGGCACCAGTATCATCTCCATTGTGAGACTTGTTACTGTTTTTGGCATATTGAATACGCCATGGGGAGCTTGCCAGGCTCTGCTGTGTGGGTGGGATACTCTCGGTAGCTTGCTGGGATCTCCGAGAGGGACAGAGGAATCAAACCCGGGTCGGTGGCATGCAAGGCAAATGCCCTACTTGCTGTGCTATCACTCCGGCCCCTGAGCACAAAGACAGGAATAAACTCTGAGCATCACCAAGTGTGGCAATTTTTTAAAAAGAAAAAAAAACACAGATGACAAGTATGTGAATTTATTTTCCACAATGTATGTCATTGGGGAAGTACAGATTAAAACAACAATGAAATTTCACTTTAGTCTCAGCAGCACTGTTGAGAGTGCTCTTGGCTAAGTCTTGATTCGGATTTCCTTACAGCAAGGGAGCTGCTCTGGTGCATTTTTGTGAGGGTTGGGTGGGGTTGAGGCCACACCTGGCAGTGCCTGGGACTTACTCCTGGCTCTGTGTTCAAGGATCACTCCTGACCAATACGGTGCTGGAAACTGAACCCAAATTGGTCACATGCAAGTCAAGTGCCTTAATCCCTGCACATTCTCTCCAGACCCAGGAGCTGGAAAATAGAACCAAAGGGGCCTCCTGGTTTCACTCTTACTCAATAGTCAAGCGCTCACTAAGCTTCTGAGTTTTGGTGGAGAATTATTCATCACCTAGAAATTTGACAGTTACTATTAACTTTTAAACAAGGAAGCTGGACAGGGTAGGGCACTGAGGAAGGATCCCTGGAAAATCACAAATACCCGAGTTTCCTAGAGAAGCTGGAGTGGAATCAGGCAGACAATGGAGAAAGCCTATTTTCTTTCTGCAGATCTCAGCACCCAGCTACTGATATGGCTGGTATCCAGGGGATTTGCTGCCCTGCTCCACAATGGCATCATAGGGCTTGACTCATTGGGCCTTGCCAACTCCAAGAAGCAGGGGTTGGGTGATTTTATTTTCATGTATTTCTCTTTGATACTAAAGCACTTAGTCCCCAGAAGATAACAGGGTGTTCAAAATTGCAAGCTAACATAAGAGCAATTATTTCTATCAGATATCAGAGTCCTTGCAACTCAGCCTTGCCTGAAGTTATGCATTTCGAAGTGTCTGGGACTTGCACATATAACTGTCAAGTCATCCAACTTGTTGTTTGATGTTGCAATCAGGTTGTTCAGGTTATAGATCAGTAGATACTCAAATCTCTGTCCTTCAGAGAGTGCTGACAATGGCATGAAGCTGCTTGCTCCATTTGGCACATCTGGCCCTGCTGAACAACTAGGATACAAAGGGAAGATGTGTTCTATCTGAAAACTCTAGAATAGGATTGCTGGCAGGGATGCGAAGCATCCCTGAGCTAATATTCAGGACCCTGGCTCTGTGCTCAGAGATCACTCCTGGTGGGATTCAGGGAACCATATGGGGTACTTGGGTTCATTTACGTGGGTAGATGAACTGAGTACATGGCAAACACTCTACCTGCTGTGTTATCTATTTTATCCCTAATGATAAAGTTTATGCTATTTTATCCTATGCTATATGTCAAAAGAGAGACTCAATTATGCTCTCTCTTGTTTTTTTTTTCAATATTTTTATTGAATCACCATGAGAACAGCCACAAAGCCTTTCAGTTTGAGTCTCGGTCGGTCATACAATGATCAAACACCCGTCCCTTCACCAGTGCACATTTTCCACCACCAAGGACCCCAGGTTACCCCCCTCCCACCCCTACCCCTGCCCGTGTGGCAGATTTTCACTTTACTCTCTCTCTACGTTGATCACACTCAATATTACAACAAAAGATCCACCGTTATTATTTGGAATTTTCTTCAACAATCTGACCTGCCAAAAAAAAAATCATTAGATAACTTGTTTTCGATTGCTGATTATGAAGAGCACATGATGTTGCGCAGCTGCTATTGTGGTCATGGATTTTGGATTTCTGGTATTTTAGTAATAAATCTGGAGGGATTATTGCCAAAAGCCACTGGGTTCTGAGATTGGTTTGTGTGCCTCTGGGATCATGGTTGTTCAGGAGCCAGAGGAGGCATTCATGGGCGGCAACTTGAGGCCTTGTCAGAGCGGGGAGCAGGGCTGGTTCCACCCCCATCCCATGAGGCCCCATGTGCCTCGTCACTGCAGTCTCATACCTGTCTCTGAAAGATGGTGGCCACCATGCTGCCACTGTCAGAAGGAAAAGGCAGAGGGACAAACACCTTTTCCCTCCCGGGGTGGCACGGCGCCATAGTTTAATACACAGTTCAGATGCATTTCTGCCAAAAGCTGGTGGTATCCGAGATTGGTTTGTGTGCCTCTGGGATCGTGTCAATTCAGGAGCTGGAGGAGGCATTCGTGGGCAGCAACTCGGGGCCTTGTCGGGGTGGGGAGAAGGGCCAGTTCCACCCCAATCATTCTCTCTCTTTTGACAAGCAGTCCTCCACACACTCTAAAGTTTTGCAAGGCAGGAACAAAGTCTTATTTTTGTCTGCTTACTAGATATGTCCTGTATCCTTACAGTGAAATGTGAAAGTATTTAGATTATTATTATTATTTATTTGTTTGGGGAATCACACCAGTTGATGCTCAAGACCTAACCCAGATTAGGAGTGTGCAAATCTATCATCTTACCTGCTGTACTATCACCCAGGCTCCAAAAGAATTTAGACTATTTACAGCATAACATCTCTGAGAAGGAAAATCTTCATTGCAAGCATATATTTGGTCTCTGAGTCCCTTGTGCTAAGATCCAGGTTGCTGGGTATGTGCAAGATATTGTCTTAAACGAGAGTATAGTGGGTTGGGAACTTGCTTTGCATGCAGCTGACTTGAGTTCTATCCCTGGCACCTCATATGATCCCCTAAGACTCACCAGGACTGACCTCTGTTTGCAGAGCCAGAAGTAAGCCCTCCGCATAGTTGGGTGTGATCTAAAGACCAAAACCAAAACCAAATAAAAAGGAAGAAAGAAAGAAAAATATTCAAAGAACCAAACACAACAAGGAGACAGAACTTATGGGTCAGGGGACTATATGGGATACTGAGGATCAAATCCAGGTTGACTGCATGCAAGGCAAATGCCCTACCCACTGGACTATCTTTCCAGCCCCAATTTTGAACCATCGTATTGTATTTACTTTTTTATGGAATCACTGTGAGATAGACCATTACAAAGTTGTTCAAGGTTGGGTTTCAGTTGTACAATGTTCTAACACCCATCCCTCCACCAGTGTACATTACTCACCTCCAATGTCCGCAGTTTCCCACCCGCCACTCCCAACTTCCCTCCCCCAGCCTGCTTTCATGGCAGGCACGTTTCCTCTTTATCTCTCTCTCGTTTTGTGCATTACGGTTTGCAATACAGTTACTGAATGGTCAACACGTTTGTTCTAGCAGTTCAATGTTTTTATTGAGAAGGTAAGGCTGGAGTAGCCTTTTTAACTTGGTGCCAGCTTTGGGGGGTGGACATGACTGAAGTTGAGGCTTCTGGAAGTACAAAGAGGTAGGGGGAGGTAGCCCATCCCGACTCCGAGAAAGCGTGGAGATTTCAGTCACAGAAACCACATACCTGAATTTACAGCAGATTAATATCTTCATGAGGTCTGTCCCGAGATGGTGGAGTCAGGCTGGGGGCATGGCACCGATTTTGGTTGAGGACAAGTAGCTGACAGGAACTCTGTTTGGGTGGGCACTAGGCTAACCCGTTCCCCTCTGATCCCCAGATTGTCTAGCCATGCCCAGGTCCGAGATGTATGTATCAATCTCTGGAGTAAGGTCGGTAGAATTGCTTACATGGTGGTGCTGGAGTTGGTTCATGGGGGTGACTGCCAGGGCTTCTGGGAGTATAGGGAAGTGGTAGGAAGGTAGCCCATCCTAATCCCAAGAAAGCCTAGAGATAATTTTGAAATATGTTAGAGGCAGGGCTTCATTTCAGAAGCCCTATACTGTCCTTTAGAGAATTTCATCTCATAGCCACTTTCTGGATGACTGAAGCAATAGCACACCAGGTAGGGCGTTTGACTTGCACGCCGCCGACCTGGGTTTGATTTCTCCACCCCACTCAGACAGCCTGGCAAGCTACCAAGAGTATCCCACCCATATGGCAAAGCCTGGCAAGCTACCCGTGACGTATTCGATATGCCAAAAACAGTAACAAGTCTCACAATGGAGACGTTACTGGTGGCTGCTCGAGCAAATCGATGAACAATGGGAGGACAATGCAAAAGTGCTACAGACACTTTTGGGTATATATGCCTTTTTACTGATATTTCCACCTCTCAAGTTTAAGCTCCTTTCTACTCACTGGTCTTAGACTAGTGCTGGTGGGATCTGGCTCCCTGGTCTTTGTTCACTGCTCATGGAAACTCTACGGGCATGGCAGACTCCTCAGGATTCCTTCCTGAGGATTTAACATTAGGGCGGAGGTTTCCTGCTCAGAATTTAATTGGCCTTTTGAATGGAGGAGATGAAAACAGTCGGGAGCAGTGGCACAATTATCTTTAGCCCTGCTGGTTTCCCAGTGCTTGGAACCAGAAGAATGACTGATTAGAGTAAATCTCTTTCTAGTGAGTGGTGGAGAGGGCTAGAAAGGAAGCTAACCCAGTGATGTGGGAAATCGCTCTCTTAACAAAAACCCCAATGTAGTCATATTTTCCTGGATAAAACAATGTTAGTCTTTTTAGAATATATCAGGGCAGCAAACATGTGTCCAGGCAAGAATTGAATACTTTGGGCACAGAAAATGTGTGCCTGAAAAAGAACATCACTGTCACTGTCACTGTCCTCCCATTGTTCATCGATTTGCTCGAGCGGGCCCAGTAACATTGTGAGACTTGTTACTTTGTTTGGCATATTGAATACTCATGGGTAGCTTGTCAGGCTTTGCCATGGGGGCGGGATACTCTCAGTAGCTTGCTGGGCTCTCTGAGAGGGGCGGAGGAATCGAAGTCGGGTCAGCCATGTCGGCCGCATGCAAGGCAAACGCCCTACCTGCTGTGCTATTACTCCAGCCCCTCACTTTCCATATCCTTCTAAACTCTGTGCAATCCCATTCATGTCTTTACCAGTCAAAGAAATAGCTCTTGTCAGAGTCACTAATAGCCAATGAAACTCTGCTTCCTGACTTCAAGCAGAATTTGGACCGCTGGCTTCCTCTCTTCCCATTGAATCTTTTTCTCCAGCTTCAGGGCTACCTACATTCTTGGCTTCCTCACTGTGTCATTGGCTGCTGCTGCTCAGTCTTTTTTTTTGGTGATTGCTTTTCTGCAGTCAACCTCTAAATATTGAGAATCTCAGAGCACTGTGAGGAACACAATTTTCTTCCTTTGCTGTGAATTTCTTTCACTGGAGCGATAGCACAGTGATAGGGTTTTTGCCTGGCACACAGCCAACCTTGCCAACCCGAGTTCGATTCCTCCACCCCTCTCAGAGAGCATGGCAAGCTACTGAGAATATCTCACCCGCACGGCACAGCCTGGCAAGCTACCATGATGTATTCAATATGCAAGCTACTGAGAGAATCTCACCTGCATGGCAAAGCCAGAGACTGACGTATTAAATATGCCGAACACAGTAACAACAAATCTCACAATAGAGACGTTACTGGGCCCACTGGAGCAAATCAATGAACAATGGGAGGATAGTGCTAGTGCTAGTGCTAGTGCTGTGAATTCCTTTCTTAAGTTCTCATAAGACTCTTGGATTTTGGATACCAGCAGTGAATGAATAACATTCAAACTTACAGATCCTACCCAGAACTTTTGAGTACTAAATTCCTTTATCTAACTGAATAGTCACGTGGCTATTTCTAAAAGTCTTAGCTCATCCTCTGCCCCCAAACCCCAAAATATTCTACATTCCACCTAACTTTAAAAATCTCTTTTTGCCAAGTCTTTCCTGACTTATTAAGTGCTACCAAATGTCAGGAGAATTTGAGGTTTTGTAGACCAGAAATTTATACAGTTTGGGAAGCATCTCTCACATAAAGAACACAAAACTGAGGATGGGTCATCCTCAGTTTTATAGACTTGCAATTAAATCTCAGAAGAGGGGCTGGAGCGATAGCACAGCGGGTAGAGAGTTTGCCTTGCACGAGGTCGACCCAAGTTCAATTCCCAGCATCTCATATGGTCCCCCAAGAACTGCCAGGAGTAATTCCTGAGTGCCGAGCCAGGAGTAACCCCTGAGCATTGCCGGATGTGACCCAAAAACAAAAAAAAAATCTCAGAAGAGATCAAGCCAGTAAAAATTCATGGATACATCAGTCTCCCAACTGAAAACTCAGGGGAGTCCTTACCCTGCTGAAGCCCTGGCAACTACACTCACAGCCCCACAGCTACCACAATGCCAATGGCCCAACTTCATTGTCTCATTACAAATCTCTGCAGAGGCACTAAACTGTCAAAAATTCCAGGAACACCATTCTTCAGGCTAAGACCTCTGGGATCTTCTTGGAATAAAAGATGGCAACCTGCCTTCACTCCTTATACTTTCAGAACCACAGGGAGGGGAGTGATATGGCAGTCACACCATATTCCATAATCACTGCCATGTAAACTCTGTAGCACTGTAGCACTGTCCTCCCGTTGCTCATCAATTTGCTCAAGCGGGCACCAGTAAAGTCCATTGTGAGATTTGTTGTTACTGTGTGTGGCATATCAAATACGCCATGAGGAGCTTGCCAGGCTCTGCTGTGTGGGCGGGATACTCTTGGTAGCTTGCTGGGCTCTCTGAAAGGAGCATGTAAACGCATGGTCCAATTAAATATACTGGAGTTTCTGGGGCACATGGCCACAAATGCCACAAATTCTACAATAGTGACATCCCATTAGGAGCACCTCAAATTAAATGGGTAAGTAACATAGAAGCAACTAATATTAATAAACAAAAACAACAACATAGAAGTCTTATCTTACAATGAACAGCTTAGTAAGCCTTCAGACAAGGACTTAATTACCCCATGGTGAGATATCACAATTTTTACAAAATCTCTTTTAATGAAGTATTTTTTGATAATTCCATTAGCCATTTAGTTATAACAAGCAATATAAAAATTATTTTGTGTCTTCTAAAGGGGCTGGCTTGGGGTAGTGGTTGGGAAAAGGGGGACAGTGGTGGAGGGAAGGTCACACTGGTGGTGGGACTGATGTTGGAATACTGAATACCTATAACAAATGTATTATATACAACTTTGTAAACCATGGTGTTTAATTAAAGGAAGCACTTTAGCACTGTTGCACTGTCCTCCCATCGTTCATCAATTTGCTTGAGTGAGCCCAGTAAAATGTCTCCAGTGTGAGACTTGTTTTTACTGTATTTGGCATATCAAACACATCACTGGAGCTTGCAAGGCTTTGCCATGTGGGCAAGATACTCTCAGTAGCTTGACAGGCTCTCCGAGAGGGGCAGAAGAATCAAACCTGGGTCGACTGGGCCAGCCGCATGCAAGGCAAATGCCCTACCGCTAAGACAAAAATAAAATTAGGGCTAAAAATATGACTCAAGTGCTAGAGCCAATGTCTGGCTTGTTCCTGGCCTTGGGTTCATCCCTGGCACTGCATGGCCCCATGGTATACTAGTAGGTGTAACCCTAGGGGCTCCACCAGCACCACCAGGCCTGAACCTTTCTGGGAACTTGAAAGGTTGATCCTCCTTTCAAGTTCTACGGTCTTGATTTTCAAGAAGTATATATTTAGTCATGGTCACGGTCACGGTCCTCCCGTCATTCATCAATCTGCTTGAGCAAGCCCAGTAACGTCTCGCTATCATGAGACTTGTTACTGTGTTTGGCATATCAAATACATCACGGGTAGCTTGCCAGGCTTTGCCATGCAGGCGAGATACTCTCGGTAGCTTGCCAGGCTCTCTGAGAGGGCCGAAGGAATGGAACTCGGGTCAGCCCTACCTGCTGTGTTATCACTCCAGCCCATCCTCTGAGTATAATAATATAAATACAAGAGTAATCTCTTAACAACACAAAAAAGGTCAAGGGGATTCATTTTTTTTTTAAATTAACTTTCATCAAATGGAAAAGGGTGTCTACCTGCGGGGTCTCTTCCCTTCTTGATAAATCTGGACATTGTCTGAGACTAAAAGAACTTTAAGCAGCAAAACCAGACATTTCTTACTCGTTTCCTGAAAACTCAGACTTTGCAAAGGCTTGGCTCTCATTTTATCCATCCTGGTGAAGTTCCAAAATTTTTAGATTTATATCTCTTACTAAAGACAAAGTAGCAGCATATCAGATTTTTCTTCTCAAGAGAAGAACAGTTTCTAATTAGGGACTTTGCAACTATAAACCACTTGGAAAAATAGCTTTGACTCTTACATTTGGCATCCATCCTTCAGTTGAGACCAGGCTTCCTCGCACTAGGTTAATAAATGCTATCTCTGCTCATGAGTAAATGCTCTGCTCTAAGCACTGGGACTTCTAACTCCCTTCACTATAAAATGTGACCCCAGTCACATGCTTCCCAGGCATGCCTTGCCAACCTGATCAGATTTTCTCATACGTGTCAGAATCATCAACAGGGAAATATATCTCAATTCTGGCTCTCTCTGTCCTATCTATAAACGTGGAAAAAATGATTGCATTGTATCCTCACCAGTGGTTTCATTCTGTTTTGCCAATGATATTTATAAGTGTAGAAAAGGTTTAATAGTTGTAGGCTGGGAAGAGATAATGGTGATAATAGCTGACCTGTATTGATCACTTGCCTTCTGCCAATCATTGTAATCATTGTGGCATAACAAGCAACTTTCATTTGAATCCATAGAACAGGCTTGTAAATTCATATTTTTCTTGTTTATAGAAAGGGAGATTAAAATGCGGAAAGCCACCCTCAGTTTCTCAACAAAATCTAATCATAATTAGATTTAATAATTCTTTTCTAGTTATATTTTTAAGCTCTGTTAATTTGGGGGACATGTCCATCAATGTTCAGGATTTATTTCTGGCTCTGTGCTCAGAGAGCAATCTTATTGATACTTGGGGACCATATTAGGTGCTGGGAATTGATTCAGAGTTGGCCTCAAACAAAGCAAGTGCCTTAACTGCTATACTATCTCTATGACCCTGTTTTGAATTGTTTTAATACTTGGTACATGTATATAAAACTTAAAGCCATTATATTGTTGTTTCCCACTCATTGCACGTTGAATCACAAAGTGAGAAACAACTTCTTTATCTATATAAAAATGCTTTTAGAAATCTATTTAAAAAGTCTCAAGACAACAAAAATTAAAACTTATTTTTAGTAAACGATGTTCTCATTGGAAATAAACAGGATTTTAGAATGTGATGTAAAGCATCATTCTCTTATTGTTGGTGGGAATGTTGTCTGGTTCAGCCTCTATGGCAAAGACTTTGGAAACTTCTTTAAAAAACTAAGAATGGAATTTCCATTTGACCCTACAATCCTACTTTTTGGCATCTATACCAAGAATGCAGAAACATTAATTAAAAAAAGATACATGCACATTTATGTCATTGGCAGCACTTAGTACTAGAATGTGGAAGTTACCCAAATGTTCAAGCAACTGATTAGAGAGAGAGCAAAAAAGAGAGGAAAGATC
>JAOXYA010000019.1:15850689-15862377 GCA_028565675.1 Sorex palustris
AACTTGTCATCTGGGAATCTTTTTCTGTCTTTGCTCTGTATTCAGCAAACTGAGGAATAAAAATCATTATTTAATACCCCCGGCTCGCCGGGGCGGCCGAGGACGCCGGCGCCGCTCTCAGGCCCGGCCCGAGGCCCGCCGAGCGGGTCCCCATCCCGCGCCGCCTCTCCGAGGTGTCTGCAGTGGAAAATCTTTTCCTTCCCGCCTGGAATCTTTCAGCGACCTCTTGGTTTCCGAGACCAGTTGCACACTCGGACTCAGCGCGCCGCTGCCCTCCTCCTGGTCTCCAGCACCTTCCCTCTTGGGTTTCAGTGATGCCCGCCCGCCCCGCGCGGAGGCCACATGCCCTGGTCAAGCCTCCGCCTCTCACTGCGCTCTGCTCCGGTCCGTGCCGGTCAGTGCCAGCCTGTGACCGAGCCCAGAATGCCCGTCCATCAGGTTCCCTGAGAACAGCAGGGGAATGCCCAGCCCTTATGCCGCTGGCTCTCTTGAAACCCCCTGAAGCATCATTTTCCTGCCCTATCGGACTTCCATGCTCTTTGGGAAAGGGGAGGGGGCGTCCACTCCACATGGGCGCAGGGACGCTCGCTGCTGAACTGTCACCCCCCAGAGCTGGTTCCCTCAAGCGAAGTTCTCTTGACCTTTCCCCCTGATCCTCAGGCCCCTTCCCAGTTCCTCAGGGTCTCTCTTGGACCCCTGGTGAAATGGGCAAAGCAGGGCTCCTGGAGGGAATTCTCCAGCTCCCTGGAGGAATCAACCCTCACTCCTCATCTGCTGATCCCCAGAAGCAGCTTCGTGACCTGGAGTTTGTATGAATGCAGAATCTGAAGACCTGTCCAGACCTGCTGATTCAGGACCTGGGTTGGAAGGAAGGAGTCCAGAGCGATGTTTGGGGGATCCAAGGACACTTGGTCATACTCTACCATTGTCCTAGCAGTACTCAGCCCACTGGGCTGGCTGGCTCCACCTGAGCATACGATACTGCTCAGGTCCAGCAGACTTGGGAGACACGTGGCACCCAACAGAGATGGAGGGTCGGGAAGGAAGGAGCATGCAATGCCAAGAATTGAACTCTGGAGCCTGTGCATACAAGGCATGTGCTTCAGTCCTTCGAGTTATACCCCCAGCCTAGAACCTATATTCTAACAAGATTCTAGGGGATTTGCACACATGTTGCATTTGATTGTTTGTTTTTTTAGACCAAATCCAGCAGTGCTCATGGCTCACTTCTAGCTCTGCACTCAGCAGTTGCTCCTGGTGGTGCTTGGGGACCATCTCGGGTGGCAGGGATTGAACCTGGGTCACCCACATGCAAGGTGACTTACCCGATGCACTATCTTTCCCACCACACACATTGCCTTTGAGAAGCGCTGCTCTGTGTGAAGCAGCAGTTTCCAGTGTTTTCTACACCTGCACACAATGGCCAGGCAGAAGACTGAAACCACTGGTCCAGCTATCTTGACTCACTCACCCCTCTCGAGGCATCCAGCCTGCCTCTGGCTGTGGGCTTCTCAGCAGGTCCCCCTCTCACTGGACAGAGAGGAACTGGAAAGTTTGGCAGTATCTTGTTCTCTCTCCCCTGTTACTCCCCTCCCCCCCCCACATATGCCTTTCTCAAGTCATTTGCCTCATCTCTTCTCTCCTGGCACCCAGAGAAAACACTAACCCCAGGACCTCTTTGCTCAGACCCATCTTCACACCTGCTGATGTTGCCCAATCTGATCTCTCTCTCTCTCTCTCTCTCTCTCTCTCTCTCTCTCTCTCTCTCTCTCTTCTTTTTGGGTCACACCTGGCGATGCTCAGGGGTTACTCCTGGCTTTACACTCAAAATCACTCCCGGTGGTGCTCAAGGGACCATATGGGATGCTGGGAATCGAACCCGGGTCAGCTGCATGCAAGACAAATGTCCTACCCACTGTGCTATCGCTCCAGTGTGCCAATCTGATCTCTTTAGATAGTTTTAAATTATCTGTGGGAAGGGCCCCCAACAGCACTTGAGGGCCACCAGGGCTGCACCTGATGTTCAAGGGGCCATGCGTTGTGGGGGGTGTAGCTTGGGTCCCCAGATGTGTATGCTGCATCCTTTGACCCATCTCAAGCTGCTGTGCTTTCTCCCTTCCTCCCACTTCCCGCCCCCCCCAACCAGCCACTCACTGCTGCAGTCTCTGAGGTCAGGTCTGGGGAAAGTATCTGACTGTTACCATCCTGTTCTGCTAGTCTTGAATGCCAGTTGGAGAGGACAAAGCTAGCCTTGACCCTGGGGGAGAACGGGGGCACTTTGGAAAGGGTAGAGGTCCCTATCACAAGAGTTTTGTCCCCTAGGTCAGAGCTGCATTGTCTCTGAATGTTCTAGCCACACCTGTGCCCATTTCCCATACTCCAACTCCTCCTTTTATCTCCCCTGGTCCATCCATGGCCCCTTATGATACCCATCTGATATTTAAGATTTTATTTTTTTATTTTACTTTTATTTTTTTAATTTTACTTTAACATGGTTAAAATAGTGTTAACATTTATGGTTTTCATGTGCAGCTACTCTCCTTCATCAGCTACCTTCATCACTCTCCTTCTGTGCCTTCTGGTCCACTCTTCATTTCCTTCCACTCCTCCTTACTTCTCTGTGATTTGACTCTTGTAATAGAAGACGTAGGGCTTATCATTGTTCGATACTCCTTGCTTCTCTGTATGCCATAATAGGTGAGACAATCCAGTATTTCCCGTCTCCCTCTGACCTTTTATTTCCTTAACGCAATCCCTTCTAATTCCATCCAAGTTGTAGCACACTGCATGATTTCAAACGTTTCTTTTAGGTGCATAGTATTCCAATTGAGTATCTGTCGTTATCCATTCCGCTGTCACTGGACAAAAGTTTCCATATCCTGGCTGTTGTACTTAGTGCTTTCAGTGAACACAGATGGGCACCCATCTTCCCAATTAATGTTTTTGTGTTTGGGGTGGGGGTAGATGTTAAGAAATGAAATCACTGGATCATATGGGAGTTCTAGTCTTACTTTTTGGAGGCATCTGCGTGCTGTTTTTCATGGAGGCTGAACTGGGTGACGTTTCTACCACAGTGAATGAGGCTTCCACCACATCATCCCCTGCAACACTGATTGTTTCCTATCTTTTGGATACTGATGCGAGATGATATCTCATTATTGCTTTGATTTGTAGTTCCCCAATAATCAGTGATGAAGAATACTTTTTCACATGCCTACTGGCCATTCATTTATCTGATAACTGTATTACTTGCAGTGTGCTCCTTCGTCCTTCCTGCCACCAGAGTACCAAGATATCTCCACCATTGCCCCAAGGTCCCTTTCTCCCCTTTACACAACCTGCTGCCTTAGCCCCATTAGTTCCCAGTTCTTTTAATATTATTGTTGTTAATATTATTATTATTATTACTTTGGTTTGGGGGCTAACACCCAGGCATCCCTCCTGGCTGGCTCTGGGGACCATCTTGGGTAATGGAGATTGAACCTGGGTTGAGGGTGTGCCAGGGAACCACCCAGCTCACTGTACTGTCTCTCCAGCCCTCAGTTCATAGTTGTTTAACAGTATCTAGGATTTGTTTCCATTGAAGACTGTGTGATTCCTCGCTTTGTTGCTTCATTCTCTGCCTGCTAGAGAAATCATCCATTATCGGTCTTTTTCCTTCTGATTCACTTAGCATGACACCCAATACTTTCATCCAAGTTGCAGCCAACTGCCAGATTCCACTCGTAGCTGAGCAGTGTGCCTTGTGTGTCTCTGCCCCTGTTTCTTGTTTCACTCATCGTCAGCAGGCACTCGGGTTGCTTGCCAAGTTTCAGCCACCACCTCAAAGTTCTTCCTTCATGTCCTTCTCCTACCCCAGTGCTCGTGTTGACAATCTTGTTTTGCTTTTGGACCTCACCTGGTGTTGCTGGGGATTTACTCCCGGCTCTGTGCACAGGCTCACTCCTGGTAGTGTTCAGGAGACCATATGTCGTGGCAGGGATTGAACTGGGATCAGCTGAATGCAAAGCAAGTGTCTTAACCCTGTTTTATCTCTAGGCCCACGGTGACAATCTTTAACAATGACTCTTTCTTGCCCTTCCCCACGACCCCACCCAGATTTGAAGTCTTCCGGGTCAGATTACACCCTCCATGTCTATCTCACTATCCCACCTGTCCACTCCTAACCGCTGTCCTCCATCCTGCCAACTTTTAAAACGCTATTAGTAAAATGGTGGCCACACCCATTGTGGTGGGTCTGATGGTTTGGTACCACAGGGCTGCCAGTCACTCGTGGTTTTGGGGGGTGGGAACAAGAGGTGCTTGGGCTCAGACTCAGGACCTTGTACATGCTAGGCATATGCTCTATCACTTAAGCCATCTTCCTGATCCTTTCCCATGCTACTTTAAACAACAACAACAACCCGACCCATTGTCTGCTTAGAAATTTCCAAATGTCTCTTGTGACTCTCCAAGGAGATACTTAAGGACTCATATTTGGAATATTTTAGACCTTTCAGATACCCACTCCAAATGTTTGTGGCTATTTCCTCACACAGTGAGTTCCTTGCTTGCCAGGCACCAAAGATCTTCCTGGTTCTGAGACACAGACCCACGTTTTCAGTTCAGTGCTTTTATTCTGGCTGTGCCTGTCAGTTGCAATGTCTCCGTTTTTGCAACACCTTTCTTCTCTGGGAAGTGACAGGGTCCACATTCCTTTTCTGGATTTGACGTGGCAGATCTTTATATCCCCTGATCAATCAGGGGATAGGTGCTCAGATTTAACTTGACACCAAAAGGATGTGAACCCAGGGTAGGGTCTCAGGCACTTTTGGTCCCCACTTCAGTGTGTTTCTACTCAGTTCTAACCACTTTCACTGGAAAGAAGCCAACCAGTCTGGGGCTTAAGGCTTCCCAGGATCTGCAGCGGTAGGAAAGTCTTTTGAATGAGAAACCCTGAAGCCAGCGCAAGTTCTCTGGGGAACAAGGGTAACTCCAGGCTGGAAGGCCCAGGAACGAATCCTGGGGTCAGCCCCTGGGGTCAGGGCTAAGTCTGTCTCTGCCTTAGATGCGACCACAAGCCTGCTTCTTGGAACCCTTTCTTGGAATTTAAAGTGTGCATGATTTCTCTTTTTCCCTTTGGCAAACGTTCCCTCTCAAACTGCAAGAGCGAGCTTCTCTGAGCAAGGAATTTCGGGAGCTTGCTTTCACTGTGGCCACAGAAAGCTGAAGCGGGAGACCGAGGGGGTGGTTGTCGTGGTTTGTAGAGGATGTGGTTCCTTCTGGCCCACACCCAACCAGGCCTCTAGCTCATACTTTTACCATATCCTGCTGGCTCCTGGGCATCTGTGCCCACATCCACAGGGAGGGCTCTGGTCGTGGGCCCAGTGCCAGAGGATGAGCAGGGAGTGACTTGCAGGCAATACCCTTGTAAACATTCATATTACCCAGGAGTGGCCAGACAGGAAGGTTAGAGCAGGGTCCCACCGTAGAAAGGCTGAGTTTGAGAGGGGGTAAGGGGGCCTGGGGCAGAGGGAGCATCCTATGTAGAGAGTATCAGAGCTGGGGCTGGCGAGATGATGTCCAAGGCTGAAACACAAGTTTATGAGAGACCCAGGCTCCACCCCCAGTCTGGAATGGTCCTCCAAGAGACCCCTACGTACCTGGCAGGGAGTAGCTCCCAGCTCTGCTGGGTATATCCTCCCATACCCACCCACCCACCTCACCCCTCCAAAAAAAGAAAGAAAAATGATTGACCAGCAGAGCGGAATGGGACAAGCGATTGCTCCTGCTGCAAAGTGGAAGACTTGGGCTGGAGTGATAGTACAGCAGGGAGTTCCCTTGCCTAGCACACAGCCAACCGGGTTCAATCCTCAGCATCCCATATGGTCCCCTGGGCCCTGCCAGGAGTGACTCCTGAGTGCAGAGCCAGGAGTAACCCTGGGCATCGCTGGGTGTGATCCAAAAAGCCAAAAAAAAAAAGAGTGGAAGACTTTAGCACAGGGGATGTAGTTCAAAGAACTTCACATTGTTTCCTTCAGGTTTCCTTCAGGCCTTAAGGCAATACTTCTAAAAGCAGCAGAACTCCTCCCTCCTTTCCCTTTTCTCAAGAGGAGATCTAGACCCTTGCAAACAGGTGGGAAGCCCTGCGGCTGGCAGGGGCGACTGTGGCCAGGCTGTGAGTTGGGCCGTAGCGCCCCCTGGAGGTTCCAAAGCGCCAGTCAGGAACTTGGATGTGCTCCATAGCAAGTTCCCCGGGGGTGTGAATTAAGGTGCAGGAAACATAAAAACAAAACGTTGGAACAGCCACTGTCTGGGCCAGAGAGTGAGCTCAAGTGGCAAGACACACACTGTGTGTGTGGGGGGAGGGGGGGGCTTCTAGTTCTATCTCCGAGTACTTCTGCGGGGTGGCTCTTACACATATATGCGCAAGCGTAAAATACAGCTGTTCTTGTCTTGTGGAGTAAATACAAAAACCAGGGCCATCCTAGGAGGATTCTCCAGCTCTTCATCTTCCTCTCTGGCTCCTGAAGTTTCTTTGAATGTTTTGGGAAGAATCGGACTTGCCCTAGGATCTGTCCCATTGCTACTCTAGGATGTCCTCTTGAATGACATCCCAGTGTGTGGGGACCGGATCGGGGACCTTTGGCTCGATTGTCTCTGAGAGTCTCGCTCCCATCTCCAGCTTCCTAGAGGAAACAAAACTGCCTGTTGTGTGTGTGTGTGTGTGTGGGGGGGGTGTTACCCCTTCCCAGTCCCAAGCCCATGCAAAACCAGCTTCAGTCCGCACTGAGCAGAGGAGGGAAGCGTGGCCCAGTACAACATCTCCCATGTTTGGCCCCTTTCTGCTCTTCGACCAGGCTGGATGTGCAGCTTTTCCAAGAGTGTCATTTTCCCACCTGGAGTTGTGGCAGCCCAACAATGCCCTTCCGCCACCCTCAGGCATGGGAAGAAAACCTGGAATAGTACAACAGGTAGGGCATGTGGCCCACCTAGGTTCAATCCCCAGCATCCCATATGGTGTCCTGAGCACCACCGGGAGTGATTCCTGAATGCAGAGCCAGGAATAATCCCTGAGCATTGCTGGGTGTGGCCCCAAAACAAAAGCAATACTTCAAGGTTAAAACACATGCCTTGCATGCACACACACCCAGTTTGATTCCCAGCATCACATGGGACTCCCATCCCCTGCCCCACTGAAGTGGCCCTGGAGGACCCAGCACTGTAGGACCCAAGCAATACTACATCTTAGGGATAATGAGCATTGGTTTTTCAGGAACACAAAGGGGAAAAGATGAAAAATGTGAATCTGATGCACCTGGATTAGGTATTAGGTTGGTTAAGATGTAAAATTTCTTTACAATAGTGAGGGAAGTTGCTCTGAAACATTTGACTTAAAGGCCAGTACAAATATCTTTTTTTGTTTTGTTTTGCTTTTTTGGTTTTTTGCTTTTTGAGTCACACCCTGTAATGCACAAGGGTTACTCCTGGCTTTGCACTCAGGAATTACTTCTGGCTGTGCTCAAGGGGACTATATGAGGTTCTGGGAATTGAACTCAGGTGTTCCGTGCAAAGCAAACTCCCTACCCGCTGTACTATCGCTCCAGCCCCAGGGTTTACTTCTTCATATAATATTTTTTATCTAATTTTTTAGTGGTGCTGGAGATGCTGGGGGAAGTTCTAGCAATGAATGACTTATTCAGGTCCAGTATACATGACCAGTGATTATGGAAGTCACCAAAATCACCCCTCGTGGTTTTTGGGAGGCTACTCAGTATCTGGGATCAAATTCAGGGCTTACATAGGCCAAACATTTCCTCCACCTCTTTGAACCACTTGATTCACTATGTTGACCCACACCCCTGGGCATATTTATTTATATATTTATTTTGGATTTTACTTTTGGAACCTCTTCCCTTTTTGACTCCCAACCACTCCCTCCCTCTGGAAACCACTCAGCTCTTCATGGCATCCATGGACATAGTCCCAGATCTAGGAGATGTTTTTTATGGGATCTATATTTCTGTGATTTATTTCCCTTGTAGTAGTTTCCTTAAAGAACATATATATTGTGACAAATAGCAAGTTTTCCTTTATAAATGGCTGAATATTATTCTAATATACACATGTGTGTGTGTGTGTGTGTCTGTGTGTCTGTGTGTCTGTGTTAAGAAGAGTCACCAACTTTTCCTTTCATTTTGGAGTAGATTTTAAGGAACATCTATACAGAAAAATATTATATAAGGCAAATTTCCCACTCCAGAGCAGAGAGAAGATATTTACTACCCTCTATAGAATATTTGATTTTCCTGAGGTCAGATACCCTCAGAGAGAATGCAAACCCACTCTCTCTGTAGTATGTTCTTAGCCCCCTCTCTGCATTACTTTTGGGACTCAGGCTAAGGTTGACTGTTGGTGGCAATAAATTCCTTTTTCTTCATCCCAGGTGTCCCATGTCTTCACAAATTAATAAAATCACACCCTACTAAGCTGAGAGTTCACAAGTGAGATAAAATATCTGGTTATTTGCAGTTTTTGGCAAACCCATCGGAGGACTTAGACACAAAACATGTTTATCAATTAAAATGTCCAGTACACATAAAATGTTATGACATAACTTTAATCCCCTTTGGGCTCTAGTCTCTGTATTCCACTCTGCCTCTTTCCTGGGATAATGGCAATGGTTCTCAGAGTAACTTGGAGAGTCCACAGCTTTGTACTGATTGATGTTCACCCCAAAAAGAACCCCATTCATGTTTCAAGGATGAGGTTGTACATTGTTTATGAATATTCTCTCCTTGAAGCTAGATCAGTGCTAAGCTCTGAGAAATAGCACAGGACAAGGTGTCCACCTCTAAGCCATTTGTTCCTTCTGATGTGGTGCAGGGACTCAAATCCTTCCTTGAAAATAGTACTTCAGACTACACCAAAGAAGATGCGGATGCTTCTTTCCTAGCAAGTTTTCAAAATATTTAGAATGACTTGAAAAATGTTACCCCATGATGCTTACAAATATCTCTTACTAACTCTATACATTTTATGTAAACAAAGAGAAAACCCACAATTTGTTTCTGAATATCTAGCCTAGTATATCATTATAGTTCTACCGGTTATAAATGATAGAAAACACACATAAATTGGCTTAAACCAGTTAATTTAATGTCTAGCCTTGAGATAGTTATTTAAACTTTGATGCAATAGGTATAAGAAGTGAGTAGCCTGGGGGCTGGAGCAGTAGCACAGCTGGTAGGGCATTTGTCTTGCATGTGGCTGACCCAGGTTCGATTCCCAGCATCCCATATGGCCTCCTGAGTGCCGCCAGGAATAATTCCTGAGTGCAGAGCCAGGAGTAACAGCTGTGCATTGCCAGGTGTGACCCTCCCAAAAAAAAGCAAAAAGAAAAAAGTGAGTATCCTGTTTTTTTTTTTTTTTAAAAAAATGGATCACTGTGAGATGCACAGTTACAAAACTGTTCATGGTCTGTTTCAGTTATACAATGTTCCAACATCCATCCCTCCACCAGTGTACACTGTTCCACCGCCAATGATCCCAGATTCCCTCCCACCACCCAGCTCCTCTAGCCTGCCTCTATGACAGGCACTCTTTCTCTCTCTCTCTCTTCTCTCTCTCCTCTCTCTTCTCTCTCTCTTCTCCCTCTCTTCACTCTCTCCTCTCTCTTCTCTTTCTCTATCTCTCTCTCCCTCTCTCTGCTTTTGGGCATTATGGTTTGCAATACAGATACTGAGAGATTATCATGTTTGTTCTTTTATCTGTTTGCAACACGCAGTTCCTCTGCAGAGTGATCATTTCCAGCTATCATTTCCATAGTGGTAACGCCAGCCTCCTCGGCTCAGACGTGCCAGCGGTCAGAATCATCTCAAGTCTAACTGTATGTGTGTGGCTTCAAGATGTGTGCAAATGGCACCGATGACCAGATGCTCTCTCACCTTTCGCATTTTGTTTGTGAATAAAAGAGAATTTATTTCTCTGCACAATCTCAAAACAAAACCTTCAGTTTAACTCCATTCCCTGTGTCCATCTTGAACCAATTACTTTGACAGGGGTAGCAGTTTATTATTTTAGATCAGTCAAGAAATGGGAATGATTCCACTCAAACCATTGTAGATATACAACGTGGGGTGCATAGGACAAATACTGGAGCAACATAGACATTTCTTACTGTGATGAGAGTCATGCTAATAAGCATGAAGCTTCAGTTCTGCTGATATAGGTCAGTTCAGTTCAGATCCAGGTCCAACTGGATCTATGAATGCATTATTCAAACATAGTAAATGTTCTATGAAATGAGGTCAATAATTTTTGCATCCCTTACACATGCACCCAGACACACACAAACACACACCTTTCCACTTTATTAGAGGGTACACAGTGCATACAATTTCTATAACAAATGATCTAGCAATGGTAAAAATACATTTTAAAATAATGCTTTATACACATTTTCCTCCCATCTAGTATTGAAATATGCTCGCCATTAGTCAGATATATATTTAAATGAAGCCAAGTACTTATGAATTATCTAGTGATCATCAGTCAGCTGCAAATATTGAAGCATAAAAATATTTCTTTCTCCCCTTTATGTCCTTCTGAAATCTGCAATTATCAGATATTTTCTGCTCTAGCAGTAAAATCTATTTCTATAATGCAAAGGAAACAATTATTTAGAGTTCACCTTATGCACCGAGATAACATGCTTATGTATGAGAGAGATAGAAGGCAGTATCAATCAATATTATAATGCCAGGCAAACAGAAAAAAATAAACACGAGGCGATCTGATTACCGTTTTCTTCAGAGTATCAAATGTTCTTTAAAGTTTCTTACTGAAGTCACTTATCTTTTCCATTAGATAAGGTATTGGTGTTAGCCAAGAAAGTAATGGTTTTATATGTGTAGTCCAATAAATAGAGCTTAAAAGTTTATTATCAAACATATTGCATGCTGGAATAAAAGTGATCTATGCTCCTGGATCCAATTCAGCACATAAAAAAATGCTGAAGGGCTAAGATGGGTGTTTGTCAGCCCTCTAGAAAAGCAGCTCTTCACAGACGGAAATTGATCAGCCTGCCAGGAGTCTTCTCTCTCTCTTCAACACAAAATCAGTTCCAATTCAAAATGCTTTTGAGAACACAGTATGCAAATGGAAGGATTTAGCATTTACCAAATGAATCAAATCTGGGGTCTGCATAAGAACCTGGATCTGAGAATCATATACTGCAACCTGAAGACTAATTTCATTAATATTTTAAGGTGCTTATCTCTTAGTACCCCAGGGCCTTCTTTACAATATCAGAAATTGCACTCCGGTGACCTACAGGTCATTCTTGCTAATAGATGTGCATTGTTTATCTTGAAAAGTGCTTTTGAAAAGATAGAATACTCTATAAAGATATGGCAAAGTGGGGCTGGAGTGATAGTACAGTGGGTAGGGCATTTGCCTTGCACATGGCCCACCTGGGTTTGATCCCTGACATCCCATATGGTCTCCCAAGCACCATCAGGAGTAATTCCTGAGTGCAGAGCCAGGAGTAACCCCTAAAAATTACTGGGTGTGTCCCAAAAAAGAAAAAAAATATGGCAAACTTTACCCTCAAACTCAAATACCAGCTTCTCTGGGAAAGTCAGAGGTCTGGTTTTTCAGGCCTTCTCTTCACAGGATCAAATTTTCCACAATTAGTGGAAACTATTC
>JAOXYA010000019.1:15907182-15923817 GCA_028565675.1 Sorex palustris
ATTGCCACTCAATGCCTCTTTTGCAAACTACAGCACCCAAAAGGAGAGAGAAAACAAAAGGGAATGCCCTGCCACAGGGGTGGGGTGAGATGGGGGGGCGTGGTAGGGGGGGAGGGATACTGGGAGCACTGGGATGGAGAATGGGCACTGGTGAAGGGATGGGTACTCGATCATTGTATAACTGAAACCCAAGCACAAAAAAATGTAAGTCTATAACTGTACCTCATGGTGTTTCACGAATAAAAATTAAAAGAAAAAAAAACCTGTTCCATATTTCTCTAGCTAAGGACAAAAGACCAGCATAGTTGTGTTTGTATTGAGTACAATTTCATATTGTAGACATTTATAGAACTCCTACCCACTGCACAGTATTGTGTCAGTTGCTTAGAGGGTTTTTAGATGTGTTACTGTCTTTGAAAATATAGCAAGAGCCAAGAAAAAGAAACCACTAAATAAAACAGTAAAATACACACACAGGGAAATAAATCCCAAAGAATTAATTTATATTTAATTAACTTATATATTCAAACAACAAAAAACACTGTCCTCCCATTGTTCATCAATTTTGCTTGAGCGAGCTCAGTAACGTCTCCATTTTGAGACTTCTTGTTACTGTGTTTGACATATCGATTACATCAAGGCTAGCTTACCAGGCTTTGCCTTGGGGGCGATACTCTCAGTAGCTTGCTGGTCTCTCCTAGAGGGGTGGAGGAATCGAACCCGGCTCAGACGGGCTGGCTGTGTGCAAGGCAAACACCTTACAGCTGTGCTATCACTCCAGCCAGTTTCTACAGAAATTTGAATTTGAGCAAAAAATAGGGAGTTCACAGGGCTCTTGAAGAAAAGAGAAAGCAATCAATACTAAGTGAGACAGACTTTGTTGCCTCAGGGGAGAAAATATCTAACAACCACAGGGATAGAATGAAGGAGCTCCTATTTGTAACACCCTTATGAAAATCTTATAAAATATTGCAGAAATGTTTTTATAATGTAAGGGTGAAGTGTAATCAGTAAGATCACAGAATAAGAAATACTAGAAGTAGAATTAAACAAGAAAAAGATTTGCAACACATGTCTGCCCGGAAGGGAAAGGGTGTTGCTCCCTTCCACCTTCCCCCCTCTGGAAAGAAAGATGGCGGCCGCACGGGAGCCTTGTGGAGAGCAGGTATGAGCCGGGGGTGTTGGGGCCACTAAAACCTCATGGGAAGTGGGGGCATTCTGGCCCATCTTTCATGCCCTACCGAGGTCACCAGTTGCCCCCCACGAGCGGCTCTCCAGCACGGCCACGACTCCAGGGCACAGAAACCAATCTCTTAATTATCTGATTTTCAGTAGAAATACCTCCAGGGTTAATAAGTAAAATAGCAGAAATCCAAAACCGCTCAGCCGCTATTGCGGCCATGCGACATCATTTAATTCTTGAACCCAGCTGTAGAAAGCAAATAATTTCACAATGCTTTTTCAGCATGTCTGATTTGGGGGTGTAAACTTTAAATAATAATGGTGCATCTTTTATCAAAACAATGAATCTAGTCAAAATAAAAAAAAATAAATGTACATGGTGTCATTTGTACATTCAGGTCATCATGTTGGAGCCAAGAACAGGGAAAGAACAGAAGAGGGTAGGATGCCAGGGAACCTCACAGAAGAGCCGTCTAAACCCTACATTCATTCATTCAACAACTATTTTCTGCATGGTTGTTTGGGGCAGTGGTTCTCAAAGGTTTTGGTCTTGGGACTTACCTTCCACTCTTAAAAACTTTTATGTTTTGCTTTTTGGGTCCCACCTGGCGATGCATAGGGGTTACCCCTGGCTCTGCACTCAGGAGTTACTCCTGGCGGTGCTCAAGGGACCATATGGGATGCTGGGAATTGAACCTGGGTTGGCCGCGTGCAAGGCAAACACCCTACCTGCTGTGCTATCTCTCCAGCTCCTCTTAAAAACTTTTGAGGCTCCTAAGACTTTTATTTCTATGGCTTATAACTTGGTTATTTATTAGGGAAAAAACCCTAAAGTGAATAATAATAGATGCCCATGTTAGCATAAATTGCCTTGTTTTCATTTAAAAGTTTTGCCCCAGACCCAAAAAGTGTGGCCCACACTTGCCAATTCTGCACATGTGAACATCTGGCTGTGGGTTCTCAGCTGCTCCCCAGTGCTGGGGCCAGGGGACCACCTGTGCCCCCTGACCCTGCTCAGTCTTTGAGAGCAGCTGAATCAGGAACCCAGGGCACAGTCATGGCATTGAGCAGAGCACAAAAGACCCAGCTACGGGAGTGCTGGTGTTCTCGCTGAGGACAGACAAATAAATAAGAAAGAACAGACGGTCACAAGTGCTATGGAGAAAAACAGAAGATGCCAGCGACTACAGCCAGGCCAGGGCTGTGAGTATGAGTCATGCTGGCCTGGTGCCACTGAAAGAAGGGGCAGGGCAGGGCTCCCCCATCCGTGCAGGGGCCCCTGAGGTCAGGGAAGAGCTGGAACAGTCTCACGGAGTGGAGCAGCCAGGCGGGAGCTTCAGGCCAGGCATGGAAGCCACTGATGGTGACTCCTGGCATGTGGGCGGGCAGCCACTATGAGTTTGTGGGGAATGGTCGGATCGGATATTTTTTGTTCTTGGGGAGGCACTTCTAAATGGTGCTTAGGACGTCCGGGGGACCCACTGATATTCCTGGCAGACCTGGCCAGCAGTTCAGCACCAAGATACGCTGGACACCCCAGTGGTGTTTGAGGGGACCATGTACTGGCAATGGAACCCAGGTGAGGCACGTGCAAGGCATGTGACCTGACCTCCTAGCCCCGCCCCACCCCCCACCCGCCACCCCACACACACGTATTTGGGTTTTGAAGTGAGTGGCTCCGATGCTGTGCTGAGGACAGACTGGGACAGAAGAGCCCAGAATCCACTCCAGTAACCCAGACCCGTGGCTTGTGAGAGTTCGGACCTGAGAAGTGGGCAAATTGAACAGATTTCAGGGCTGCATAGGAAAACCTGGGAAACCATTTAGGGAGGGGATACAGGCTCCGTTTTTCTTCCCGAAGTTCTACAAAACAGTCGTCACACGGTCCCCGGTGTCACTCAGCAGCAGGCCGGCCTCTCTGTCCGGGGCAAGGCAGGCTTCCAAGGGGCGGGGGCCCGCCTCCATGGCAATGTGGGACCGTCTGACATCATCTTCCTGGGCGGTCTCAGTGCCTTCTACCTCACCCCCACGCAGCGCCCCCTCAGGAAATGGGGGTCTCAGCCTAGTGACTAGGAAGGCAAAGCCAGAGGCTGATGATCAGCCGTGTGTGGACTTCAAAGGAATCCAGAGAAGAGAGTGGAGTAGAGGCCAGAGAGAGGAAAGTGACAGGTCGTGTACCCCCTGGACGGGTCCAACAATTTCATGGAGGACACTGTGGGGGCGGCCAGGGATACTTGCATCCAGACTGTAGTTTCGATTAGATGATATTTGACTTCGTGGGGACTTCTTTCACATTGATTATCAGCACTGTGCGGGAGGAGGTCCTTTTGGGAAGCGGAAGGCTGGGTACGAAGGGTTCCAATGGCTGCGGTTCCTTCAGCCAGGTGGGTTTTTTAAAACAAAAAAAGCTGGTCACGGGGAGGTGAGGAGGGAGAGAAAGGGAGAGCTGACAGAACGACATGGGACCGTTGGTAAGGTCGAGGCCCATGGATGTTCCAGGAAGCCTGCTTTCAGAGTTTCTGTGAATTTTGTTGGGTTGTTTTTCTTGTTTTTGTTTTTTCTCTTTAGCATCGCTAACCCAGTGATGCTCCGGGGTTACTCCTGACTCTGCACTCAGGAATTACTCCCGGCAGTGATCAGGGGACCATATGGGATGCCAGGGATTGAACCCAGGTCGACTGTGTACAAGGCAGATGCTCTACCTGGAGTACTATCGCTCCAGCCCCTGTGGGTTTTATTGGGTTTTGAGTTCATTTCTCCTGCTGCAGCTTGATGGGGCTTTTCTAGCAACTGGCACTCCTTGCCAGGCCTGAGAGATGGGGCTTCGCGCAGCCAGCCAGACCCCAAGCAGGAGGGTGGGGGGTTGGGCTGATGCAGCAAGTAATATAAGACAGTCAGCCCCAGATTCTGTAACAGGGGCCGAAACATCCGGAACTCAGAGTTCACCCCTTGAGTTCAACTACCCCAGAAAGTAGTTGGGAAAGAGGAAACTGATATAATCACGTACAAGTTGCAACACTGGACCCCCCTTTTTCCACCCTGTTCTGTAAGAAACTATTAGGTAGGACCCATCACAGAAATCAAGAGGTAAGCTGGAATAAAGACTTGGCACTCTGGGGCCAGAGAGACCGTACAAGGGTTGAGGCACTGTGCCTCACATGTAGCTGAGCTCGGTTAGATCCCCAGCATCACATAGGTCTGCTCCCCCGAGCACCACTAGGAGTGATCCCTGAGCCCAGAGTCAGGAGTAAGCCCTGAGCGTTGCCCAGTGTGCCTCACCCCTTCCCCACCGCCCCAAATGAAAACACAGCAGTCTCCTAGGCAGGAAAATGGGGCTGTGATATCTGAGAGCTATGTTTTGGAGTCTGGAGGGGAATCCTTGATCTGGGGGCAAATTGCCGCAGGGCCTGCTACTCTGATCCAGCCCACAGGCACATCGTGGCTTCTGCTTGGTGAGAAGCTAGACGTTCTCCGCATCATTCTTTGAGGACTTTTCAATGTATGTAACTTTCATTGCAATGAAAAGTTAAGAAATCAAGCTATGTCTAGGTTTCCCCCCTTTTTTTTTTCTCTCGGAGTAGTTCTGTTTACAGGTCCGAGGCTCCCTTTGGCCTGGGAAATCTCAGTGGCCACAGCCAGGAGCCTGCCCAGCGGAGGTCAGTGAGGGCCGCCTCCCCCACTCGGGAGCTAATGCTGTAAGCAGATGTTACCCGAACCGCTCAGCGGGACTAAATATAGGCTGGGAGGAAAACCTAGCTATTATCCACCCAAGTGAGCCACGCGGAAACCAGGCCACGGAGGGCTGCGCGTGGGGCAGGGGTCTGGAGGAAGGAGAGACGGGGTCCCTCTTGCCCTCTGTCCCCTTTTCCTCTGAGAAAACTAGGTCAGAGAATGGCGCACAAGTCACACTGCGTCCCTCTGAACCCCTCCTCTGCTGATGGTGCCACGAGAAAAGGCCACGAGACACGCTGAACACCGGCTAGTGTGGCGGCACAGAGCACGAGGTACTAAGTCCCACTGCGGAGCTGGGAGGCCCTGGACAGTCGCCTCCTGCCGCCAGCCCCTCTGCCTCGGAAGTGAAACAGAAATCATAACGAGGAGGAAGCAAAGGACAGTCCCCTCAGCCAAAGGGAGACTTCTTTTTTAAATTTTATTTTCGTAAGGTTGTTCACATTGACTGATTACATTCACTATTTCAACATCAATCCCACCCCCCTTATACCTTGCCACCACCATTATTTCGAATTTTCCCACCACCATTCAAGCCTGCCTGCCAGAGGCAGATTCTAGATCATTTATTTTCTGTTGCTTATTATAGGGCCGGAGTGACAGCACAGCGTGTGGGGCGTTCGCCTCGCATGCCGCCACCCCAGGTTTGATTCCTTTGCCCCTCTCGGAGAGCCTGGCAAGCTACCAAGAGTATTCCGCCCACACGGGAAAGCCTGGCAAGCTACCTGTGACATATGTGATATGCCAAAAGCAGTAACAAGTCTCACAATGGAGACGTTACTGGTGCCCGCTCAAGCAAATTGATGAACAATGGGTGGACAGTGCTACGGTGCTACATTGCTTATTATCACTATCCTGAGAGGTCGTGCACACCTGAGCGCTCCTGGAATTCTAAACATCTAAACGACTGGTGTCCAGAGACATGTCTGTAGGGGGCTAATCCATTCTGAGATTCATTTGTGAGTCTCTGGGTCAAGGCCCATGGCACACTCAAATATGGCCCAGAGGCAGTTTGTGGGCGTGACAGCCAAGACCCCAGGACCCCGAGGGGCAGGTGGGGAGACGAGGGACGAACTGTCTTCTCCACTGTCATGTGGCCTGGAGAAAGAGAGACTTTTTGAGGTGGGGCTGGGGGATTCCTGATGGCAGGGGGCAGGTCTGGCCCCAAGAGAGGCAGCAGCAGGGGTGACCCCAGTGGAGAGAGAAGACAAACACAGAGCAGACCGGCCTGACTCCAGTCGCTGGAGTCCCCGAGAACTCCAGCCCTCACCTGGTTTCTGCAGGAACACCCCTCTTCCCTTCAGGATGGAGTGGCCACTGCTGCCCCATGAGACCCTGACCCAACTCTCCCCTGCTGATCCTGGCTTCCCATGAGCCTTTGGGGCCACTGACCTGAGCCCCGTCATAAGCTCCTTGAGCGCAGCCTTCAAGGATGAGGTCGGCTGGCCAGACAGCAGCCCTCGCTTGCAGAACCAGGTAACTGCATCCACCCGGGGCATGATCGGGGGTGTCAGCTGCCTGAGCTCCTCCTGCCTACAGCGGTCAGTCTGGGGTGGCCCCCCTCAGGGGCTGCACCATCCCATGCACGGGGACCCACCTGCACTGGGGAGAGGGAATGAGTGAATGATGCCCACTGTCCTGTCCTTCCTCACCATGGAGCGAGGTATATGCTAAGGGGGGGAGGGGCTCCCTCCTGATGCTGCCCTGCGCAGGGACCCTGCCCGCCGCTAGGCTCCCTCCAAGTCCTCTTGGATGCCTGCTCCCAGGCTTTCCCTGCAGTGCAGAAACCAGACACGGGGCACACAGGGGATGGAGGGGGACCCCCCAAAGGAAGGACCCCGTCATCCCTGTCTCCCTCTTGCAGTCCCAGCCAATAGAAGGAAATACGTTTGCTCGTAGCATGAAGCACCTGCCATAGCTTCCAGGACTGGATAAACAGGTTGGTGCAAACCGGTTAGCCTGAAACAACCAGAGACGTGGCAGGGGTGCAGTGTGTGTCCCCGCTCCTGCTCCCCAACACCACCACCCTGGCACCATGGGCCCAGAAACAAGGGCCACACTCTCCCACAGGTCTAGGCAGAACCTGGCCCTTGTGTTTTCCCATGTGTAGGGGCTCCTGCCTGTCACCCCTGGCCATCACCTCTGCCTGGCTACTCCACTTCTGTTCCAAAGACCCCAAGCCTCCATCGTGGAAGGACACGGTCATTCGCTGCGCAGTCAGCCCGGGGAATGCAGGATGATTCCGTCTCGAGATGCTGAGCCCAATTATTCTGCAGAGACCCCTTGTCCAAAGAAAGTCATCTGCATGGGTTCTGGGATGGGAACACTTTAGGGGGAAATGCCGTTCACCGCATGACAGAACTCAAGTGTTTCGAGTCGGAAGCTGCCTCCCAGCCTTCCACAAAGGGCCAAGAGCTCATCCCTGGCTCACCCATCTGGATCCCTGCCCCCTGCCCTCCACCCCTCCCCTGCCCTGCGGCCCTGCTGCATCTGTCTTGGGGTTCAGGGTCTGGACCTTCTGCCCCAGGGATCACAGCCAGCTGCTCACACTAACTGGGGAAGACATCCCGTCTCAGCACCAGGGTCCAGCTCTACAGAAAATTCCAGTTCAAAGTTAACTACCACAAGGACTGGAGAGACAGGTTAGCAGGCAGGACGCTTGCCTGGCACACAACTGACCGAGGTTCCATTCCCGGCACCACATTGGGTCCCCCAAGGTCCAACAGTGGTGATCCCTGAACAGGAAGTTGGGAGTAAGCCCTGAGTCCCGCTCCTGCTGGGTGTGGCCCCAAAACAAAAAAGGAAGCTAAGGACAGAAACTGCATTTAATATAGATAAAAATAACATTGTGAAAACTGTCACTGTCACTGTCCTCCCGCTGTTCATCGATCTTGCTCGAGCTGGCCCAGTAACGTCTCCATTGTGAGACTTGTTGTTACTGTGTTTGGCATATCCAATACGTCACGGGGAGCTTGTCAGGCTTTGCCGTGAAGGGGAGATACGCTCGGTAGCTTGCCGGGCTCTCTGAGAGGGGCAGAGGAATCGAACTGGGGTCAGCCATGTTGGTCGCTTGCAAGGCAAATGCCCTACCCGCTGTGCTATCGCTCCAGCCCATGAAAACTGTCAAAAAGGTGGGGGGGGGGGAAGAACTCTACAACTGTCAAGGGTCCACAGCTCTGGGAATCCGCCTGGACTTGATACTCATAAAATCCCCAGGGCAGGAGTCCCCCATCCTAGTCAAGATCCGGAACCAGAGCAGATACCTCAGAAGTCCTGACTTCTTCTTGGAGGTGGAAGACTTTTTTTGGAGGTTGTTTGGGGGCTACATCCTGCAGTGTTCAGGTGTTACTCCTGGCTAAGCCCTAAGAGATCACTCCTGGTGGGCTGGGGACCATATATGGTGCCAGGGATCAAACTCAGGTCTGCGGCACGCAGAGCAAGTACCCTGCCCGCTGTACTATAGCCCCAGCCCCCCTGACTTGTGACCTCAAGAAGGGGGCATCTCAGAATTCAATGCCAGGTGGGGGCCAAGAACCCCACTCGGCTCCAGGCAGGGATATATGAGCCAGACTGACCCTCCACCCACCACCAGGCCGGTCACGCAGCATCAATCTCTGGGCCCGGTGCCTGGCATAGGATGTGGGCATGGGAACTGACCACCTGGCCTCGAGCACCTCTGTAGTCTCACATACTGGCCCTGACACAGCCCGCCCCTGCTCGGGTGACCTTGGCCTTGTCCAAGCCCGTATCCTGGAGGGGGTTTCCGGCTGCCCTGGGCGGGAGCTGCGGTTTGGCCTCTCCTTGGCTGGCCAAGGCCACTTTCCTTCCATGCCCAGGAAAAGAGAAGCTTCCCTGGATGCAGATGCCTGCCTGGCAGGGACAGTCTTGTTTGGAAAACTATAAAACACAGCAGACCCGTTTCTGGTCTCGAGGACGGAGGTTGGGGACAGTCATGCCCGTCGCCTCCCTCTCGGGGCCTGAGACTTCTCAGCCAGGGAACGAGACCAGGGTCCCTGTCCACTCAGCTGCAGGGTGCTTCAGTGGGCCCAGAGAGGTGAAGAGAAGTGTGAGGAGGCAAGCCAAGGACAGGGTCACCTCTGTCACTCGGGAGGCAGCACTCAGGCGCACCTGCTCCCCTTGCCCCCCAGAAGGTGCACCAGTGACTCCCATCCCTTACAGGCTGGGAAATGAGGCGCCAAGAGCTGCCCATGACGGGTGTGGGTGCCCTCTGCCCGAACACTCCTCCAGGGTGCCCGCTATCTGAACACTCCCCAAGGTGCCCTCTGCCTGAACACGCTCCCTGGCCTTTTTTAAATGATTTTCTTCTATCTGGCCACTTCTCACTCCTGAGCCTCCACTACACTCTTTGTTAAGGCCATCCTGATGGGGATTCATAGAAAGCAGAACTCCTGTCTCTACACCCCGGCGATTAGCACAGTGCCCCACAAATCCTGCCGGAAACAAATAAATACCTCCTGGCTGGATAAAAGAAACCTGGAGAAAATCCAGACAGGACTCTCCTCCCTGTGGGTTATGGTTCAAGCCTCTCACACCCCACAGTCCTCTGGGAAAGGTTTATCTTCTTGGTCCCTGGGTCCTGGGCTTACCCAGAGATACCTCTCCCCACGCCTGGAGTCAGGTGGCACCAGCATTTCCTTACCAGACTCTTATCTCGGTGGCTGCAGCCTCACCCCAGGTGACGTGAATCACCCAGAGAGCAGCGGCCCAACCCGGAAGAGCAGGCCGTCAACAACAGCAGGTTCTGGTCCAGGCCTATGGCTTCAGTAACCATCTTACAGGAAGGGGCAGATCGTGCAGAAAGTTCGCAGTCAAAGCAAAGAAACTGGAAAGAGGACGGGGGTAAGGTATTGGCCATGCGTACGACCACACACGTGGTTCCCTTGGCCTGTCAGGAGTGCCCCCTGAATACAGAGCCAGGGCTGAGCCTCGAGTAGCACCAGACGTGGCTCAAGGCCAAAAAGGAGCAAAGAAACTCCCCCGCTGTCTCTGCTCATCTGTAAGACAGTGTTCTAGAAGGTTCTCCAAATGCCAACAGGCTGCTGTCCTGCATCCCTGGGTTGTAAAGGCCCGTGGCCAGGCAGAGGGAGGGAGGGCCCAGAGCCCAGGCCGAGAGGACCCAGATGGCGGCTCCCAGAATCTCTGGGGCAGTCCATTCGGTCTGTTCAGCAGCTCAATCACTGCTCAGATTTCACTGTTTACTCTTTGAAAGGCTGGACTGCAGCAAGAGGGAAACAGGCCAGCCCCATGGACCAACAGCAACAGAAAACCAAAACCAAAAATGAGGGAAATCTGTACGCCTCTAGCCGGAGATATGCAGACAGGTGTTCCCCAGGCCAGAGAGGGTCTGCCCTGCTGGGAGGCTTTTATTGTGCTTGCTGTCCTCACGTGAGCCACTGTGCCCGGCCCCTTTTCACTCTGGGCGCATATTATTCCCGCAAGAACAATAGGGCTCTTTTCCAAAGAGAGAGATTCTGCAGGAAACCAAATCTACTTTCTTTTCTTTGTAACTTGATCTAACTCCTTGCAAAACGTGTCTCCTCACACCGAGTCCTGGCCGCCAGGAGGCAGAGCGTGGGCTGGAGGGGGCGAAGGTCAACCTGGATCCCACTCAGGATCTAATGACGGCTGCTCCTCTCCCCAGACTCTGCTTTCCCCTCAGTGCAAGGAACCTGTGGCAGGACAGGAACCTCCAAGGGCCCCTCCCGCGGGCTCCTGAGCACCTAGGAGAACAGAGAGGGACAGAACATAGCAAACCCCTGGCGAAGCTGGAAGCCGCTGAGGGAGTGTTTACCGCATGCCAGGCATTGCTCTCGGCTTTCGGCTCTTCCTATAAAACAACAAGTGGTTGCTGCCGGCCTCGGCAACCCTCGGGTCAGCTCTCGTTTGACCAGTTCTAATGGGCAGGTAATCCATTTTCGACAGTTAGGACAACTGAGGCACAGGAACGCTCATGACCAAGTCATTCAACCTAGAAGGGTGAGAGTCAGGATTTGAACCCAGGCCACCTAGTAGAGCATTCACACCCTTGTGGTTATAGGCAGAGAATCTCAGGCCAAGCTCTGCTAAACCGAGCTGTCCCATGGAAAGGCCAGTATGGGTTCATAATACCTTGACCAAGCCCGGGTGAGTAACCACCAGCCTGGCCACCCTCCCTTTCTTGGCAAGGCAACGCACTTGCTCCTTTCTAGACAATCAGGATCTCCAGGCTGTCCCTCCGGCTCGTTCTGATCCAGAAGCCCCAGCTGGAGCCCTGCTTATAAACCCAGGTTTGGGTTGGGCCCCCACAATACAACTAGCGCAGCCCCCAGAGCGGCCTTTGTAAACGAGCTACCGCCCTGACCTCCGACTCTCACGGTGTCACTGGGAAAACTGTCCTGAAACCAAATCCCCAGGATCTCCTGTGCTAAAATTAGAGCCGTGTCCCCAGTGGGCCCTGACACGTGTGTTAGCATGGTTTGTCCTCGTGGCATGTGGCAGGACAGGCTGCCTCTCGGGGAGTTCATTTCCCAGGTGCCCTCCCCAAAGAAGCCTGGGCCGGGGTGTAGAGACTTGAGGCCCACGCCCAGCTCAGTTCAGGGTCCCTGAAACACTGTCTCCGGACTCCCCAGTGTGGAACCATCACAGGTGGTTCAAAGTCACATTCACACTGACTCACAGGGGAGGGAGGTCACCATTACTCACTTTCCCTCTGATCCTCCGACGGCATTGGACGAGCCAATCTCAGCTTTGGTGCCAGTGTGTCTTTAAGCCTCTCGACTACTTGCCCACCTGCCTTTGGAACAAAGCGGGCCAGCCTGGGGTTCACAGTCCAGCTACCGCAATATCTAACTAGGGCTAATAACCATGGTTTATTCTCCTCACACTCCATTTATCGTCACTGCTTCCTGCTATTTTGGATGAGGAAATAACGACTTCATATTGGCAGGAGTGATCGAAAGCTACCTCGTAAAGATCAATGGATACGTGAGAAGTGAGTGCCTTGGAAGAAGTGTGGTAACTAATACAATATAACCTCTAGGTTGGGCGTCTCTTGATGGTTTTGTTTCCGTTTTGGTTTGGTTTGGTTTTGGGGCCACACCCAGAGATTCTCAGGGGTTACTCTTGATTCTGCACTTAGGAATTACTCTGGGTGGGCTCAGGGGACCATATGGGATGTTGGAGATTGAACCCAGGTCAACCACGTGCCAGGCAAACATGCTGGATTATTGCTCTGGTCCTTCTTGACATTATTTAATACACATACAAAGTAGGCAAAGTCGTACTATGTGTTCAGTGATTCAGATGGAGGATACTGTAAGGGGAGAGTGAGTGAAGTGGGTACCAAGCAGAGGTTTCTGTCTCCTGCTGTCTGTCCTATTGACTTGAACTGAAGGCTAATTTTATATAATATAGAAATTGCTGTATATATTATATATAAATAATATATATCTGTCACTGTCCTCCCGTTGTTCATCGATTTTGCTCGAGTGGGCCCAGTAATGTCTCCATTGTGACACTAGTTACTGTGTTTGGCATATCGAATACATCACGGGTAGCTTGCCAGGCTTTGCTGTGAGGGCGAGATACTCTCAGTAGCTTGCTGGGCTCTCTGAAAGGGGCAGAGGAATCGAATCTGGGTTGGCTAGGTTGGCCGCGTGCAAGGCAAATGCCCTACCTGCTGTGCTATCGCTCTGGCCCTCAGATTATATACATATATATATATATAATTTTTATATAATATATTCTCAAATATTTTTATAAAAATATTTTTTATATAATTATATATAATATATATCCTCACTCTGCTCACTTTGCAAAAAATCATACATACTTAAGATCAGTGCATTTCTGTATTCTATTGTACCTTTATATATCCTCTAAGCCAGAAATCCCACTTCTAGATATGACCCTGCAGACATACATACCCATGGAAAGCACCACTCAGATGCTCACGGTAGCATGTTGAGCAATAACTAGAGGTAGGAAACAACCTGAGTTCCCCAGCTGGGGATAGATCCCATAAACCCTGGTGCAGACTATAGTGAGTTCATCCCACAAAATGAAAGGCAGCTCTTAGTTCCTGGAGAGATTATTTCCATCAGAAGAGGAGATTTTGCTGCTAGCAGAGCTGGGCACCTTACCTCGATCTGAATTTAAGTAAGGGATAAGGGCGGAACTGTACCTAGAAGGAGACCTTCGGTGTGGGAAAGAGAAAAGAATACATCGAAGAGCACCTGTGGTGCCCAGGGCATCCTAACGCCAAGGATCAGAGAAGAGGCACAGGAAATAGCACCGTTCCCTCTGGATGAGACAGACCAGCAGAGAGGAGTAGGAGAAAGATGACTACATTTTTGTACTTTTAAGTGGTGTCCTCGAATTTCCTACTTGGCAGTAAGTTTTAAAGCCAAAAGGTTACTAGGAGATGCCTGGAAAAACTCAGGGCTCTTTTGAGAGTTATGTGAGGACAACAGCAACAGTATAGAGGTTAAGGTGCTTAGTCAGCACGTGGTCACCCTTGTTTTGGTCTCCAGTACCACCGAGGGTCCCCTGAGCCCCACCAGAAGTGAGTCCTGAGCACAGAGCCAGGAGGAGGCCCTTAGCACTGCTGGGTGCGGTCCAAAAATATGCTCTCAAAAGAAAGGATGAGATGAAAGGAACGCTTCCAAGAAACGTATATTGCACAGACCCCTCCCTCCTTTCCCCTGCCCTCGGGGATGGCCCCGGAGAGAATGGACTTTCTCTTAATGGTTTCCAATGAACAGATCCCAGTCTAGGACAAATGACTTACTCACCAGGCCTCCGCCCTACGGCCAAACTCTGGCACCGGGAGCTGCCTGGCAGAGCTGGCAAGTGGCTGAGTTCTTGGCATGAGCAGGGGGATTTTTAAGCAGAAATACTTCCAGTGACAGGAAGTCAAGGATTTGGTAAGACAATCTCAGCTGGCTGAAGCAACGGGATTCCAAGGTGGAGTCTCACCCTGCCCCAAGGAAGGCACGGGGTCAGGGTCAGTCAGGGCGCAGGGCTAGTACTAGACAGGCCTGGAAAAGTCAAGCCTCCCTTTTACCAGGGGACTTGCCTCTGTGTAGGACTGGGATCTACCTGCAACATCCCAATGGCATATGGGGCAGGACCCCAGTTACCCATTTCATAGACAGGAAAGCAGAGGTTAAAGGAAGTGAAGAATGGGATACGTGATCACATACACAGAAAAGGGATGAAGCTGGAAATACTCCCCATCTTTAGGTTCCTGGTCTATCCTGATTTTCAGGTCGTCGCCTATTATTCCTCTACACCTGCTCTCTTCCAACTCTAACCATCAGAAGCTGAAAGTGATGGACAGACAGAGAACCCCAGAGTTGGAATCGGGGGCTTTGTGAGATCACCAAGCCTGTCACAATTCCGCCTATACTGTCACTGTCACTGTCCTCCCCTTGTTCATCGATTTGCTCGAGCGGGCCCAGTAACGTCTTCATTGTGAGACTTCTTGTTACTGTGTTTGGCATATCGAATACGTCACAGGTAGCTTGCCAGGCTTTGCCGTGTGGGCGAGATACTCTCCGTAGCTTGCCGGGCTCTCTGAAAGGGGTAGAAGAATTGAACCCAGCTCAGTCAGGCTGGCTGCGCACAAGGCAAATGTCCTACCGCTGTGCTATATATATTCAAAGGCAATTAAAATATACAAATAAGATACTTTAGAATGCTCTTACAAGTTTAAAGTTAAAAAAAAGTTCCAAAACCTTTAATATAATCTTTAACTTGATTCATTGATGCTTCCTGAAAACTCTTAATTTTGTAGATGTCAAAGGTTCCCACCATCTAGTTTGTTGTGTGTGGACCTACAGAGTACGGAGTTCACTGATTTACACCTAGTGATTTCTCAATAAATATTTCTGACAATTGTTGAAATATGTTATATATACCCTTTTTAGACCCAACCTGTCAGTGCCTATGAGTGAACGTAAATTATGATTGGTCCGTATGTCCACCTTTGCTAACCCTAAACACTTCATGTTGATGTTTGAACCAAGAATGGAAACTTCTTAAAATTTACTGAATCATTGTGGGTATAACACAAAAAGAGTAATGTTACTTTAATGTAGCAGTCTGGGTGTTAATATGATATATTCCTGCTATTAAATTTTAAGAGGCTTTAGAAGAAAAGGTATTAGCACAGGATAGAAGACATTTTACTGCATCTGGTCTGGCATTTCCAAAAATATTCCCCAGAAAGTCTCGCAGTCCACTCATCAATGTGATGAGAGAAATATATCTCCCTTTTCTATTTCTTTTTTTTTCTTGAGCTCTAGTAAATAAGAAGTTTCATGTAAGGCTGTGCTCGCTTGTCTGTCAGTCAACTTTCTATCAGCTGAAATGCATAGAAGAATGTAAAAGAAAATGAGGTGAAAGAAATGGGACTTTAACAAATAAAAATGAAAAAATTGGATTTGCAGAACTATTCTCACTAAAAATAATACTGGATTTAAATTCTAATGGTGCATCTCTCTGTTTCTCTCTCTCTCACACACATATGATACATATGCATATATATGATGTTTTCAAAATAACAGTTTATAACAAATACAAAAAAAAATTCACAGCCCTTAGACTTGTATAAAATCTTTTTATTATGTAAGAGTGGTAGGCAGCAACCTGGAATGCTTACATAGGAGAAATCAGTCATCAGTGACCATGTCCCTGAAAACTTCTATGTCACATGGCTTCTGGAGAGCAATGTTTGCATCACTAAGACAACTATGGACAAAGTAGTTGCTAAAATTGTTTTTTCTGAACTGAATATCAATATCAATTTGCTGTTTACACAGTGAGAGTTCTTAAACCTCCTTTTGTATCCAGTGAAAAGAGCAAACTACTGTACTGTAATATCATTCTAAAAATTTTATTAGGAAAAAGGTGAAATTGTCTCTCACATACTAAATGTGTCAGTTATTTGCTGCACAGTGCTATAGAAAAATGATGCAACATGATATGGCTAGCAACAGAAGTCAATAAATTAGGTAAGTCTTTTATTTTTTAAAATTAATAATTCTTAACATTTTTTAAATGTTATATTAAATGTTGCTGATTTTATTTTATTTTATTTTTTAAAATTTTTTATTAGTGAATCATCATGATGTACAGTTGCAGACTTACAAACTTTCATGCTTGTGTTTCAGTTGAGTACCCATCCCTCCACCAGTGCCCATTCTCCACCACCGATGATCCCAGATCTTTACAGTTATTTTTAGAAAATTGAGGGCCAAAGATATAGTACCATGGTAGGCTGATTGCCTTACATGCTGAGCCAGATTTTATCCCTGTCGGTCTGTAATTCCCTCAAGGCCACCAGGAGTGACATTTGTAGCCAGGAGTAAGCCATGAATACTACTGGGTGTGGCCCAAAAATCAAACACACACAAAAATAAACTATTTTATTGATGAAGTATTGATCAGGGCACTATATTTTTGGAAAATGGGTTTAAATGTGTGTACAACATGTGGCCACTATTGAAGTTCAATATCCTTCCAACACAGAACCTTTGGACCCTTTGCTTCTCCTGTTGACCTCAGTTTTTTTTAAGAACATTCCAATTTTATTTTTTTGATCATTAAAAAAATTTTTTTTTAATTTTTTATTTTTATTAGTGAGACACCATGAGGTACAGTTGTAGACTTACAAATTATTGTGCTTGGGTTTCAATTATACAATGATCAAATACCCATCCC
>JAOXYA010000019.1:16116831-16130250 GCA_028565675.1 Sorex palustris
CTGGTCTCGTCCCCCTGTGCAACCTGCCTCTCTTTTGCAGGGCCTGTGCAACCTGCCTCTTTTGTGATGTTCTGGGGCCAAAGAAATCTAAAAATCATAGAAAGATATGTAAAAATATTTAAGTTCTTTGAGTATTACATAAATAAGATGTAAACATAGTACAAAGAACTAATACTTATGCTATGGTAACAAAAACAGTCCTTGATGTTTAGAAACAAAAGTGACAGCTATATTTTCCTCTTTCTTTCCTCATAAACACAGTTACTCAACTAACTAGATAGCAGGAAGGTCCTTTGGTGGCAATCATATTTAGAAGTAACAGATATCTATTCCAAGAAAGCACTTTTAATTTCTCTCACAGCTAGTGCTGTCAACAGGAAGAATCGGAGTTTGTGTGTCAAATCACAGGAAGAGCGTTTCTAGAATACTTGGGTATCCAGATGTACCCACAATCATTCTAAGCTTGTAGACCCTCAATGCAATGCTATTAAGGAGCTAGTAGGTGATCAGCAAATACAAAAATGGCATTGGTTCTGGGAAAAACATGCCTGATAAAATAGTTAAACACTTATCAGTAGGTCTGAGTTGAAAGTATATAATTTTAGCAATCCTTTCGAATACTAACTTTATTAGTAAAAGTGTGGATTTTTCTCATTTTGTGGTTGTCAGTGAGTAAATTGAGTAGTAATAACACAAAAGCTCTGGCCAGGTAGAGGGGTGGGCATCAGGTCTGCCTGAAGACAAGAGGTAATGCAGCACATGCCAAGCTCACAGGTGGGAGGAATGGAAAAACAGAAGTTTTTGCATGTACCCTGGTAAAAACAAAACTAGTGACTGAAACTGGATTGGGGAGTGGGGGTAAGGGGGAGAAATCAAAAATCAATTGTCCTAAGCCTCCAGAGTAACTGTGTGGTAACTTCTGTGTCATCCAAAACAGTCCTTGGCATGAGTGAGCTAGGTCAGGTCACTAACCCACCCACGTTTGGTTTCTGTAGTTGAAGAATAGGTCTAAAGAGAGTATCTGCCACACGAGGAAACTGGGCTAGGACTTCTCTGCTCTCCTCTGAAATTAGATCATTCACATGGGTGTGCGGAAAGATGAAGGGTGCTTATAAAATATTTATGATTATTATTCACAGAGGTAAGCCTGAAAGGTCAATGATTCGAGTGTCTGGTTGGATGTTACAATGCCTGGGAAATGCGTCACAGTCTGACTCTTAGTCTAGAAAGTCCCCTGCTTGTCCTCATGACCTCTCTAACGTTAATGCCTGCTGGATCTGAATAGGGAGGGTGCACAGAGCAAAGTGCTTGGAGGGCGAAGCCAGCTCCTGTGACCTCTGAGCTGTTCCCTAGTACAACTTTCCTGCTTATGACAGTCGGAGTAGTGGGTCCATTTTTTCCGTCATCCTTCTCTTTGCTTGGTCATGCCATCCTGGCGGTATGACCAGGTCTTCCCACCCGCACAGCAGGTGTTCCTTTTTGTTCGCACTTCCACTGTGGCTGGACGCACCTGGATTTATAAACTCTAATCTGTTCTCAGCATCTCAGAAGTCAAATCTAGCAAGGCTCAGTTGCCGACAGAAAAGTGATAGGGGATCTGGGAGGCTGGCTTCCTTCTCCCGGATCAAGAAAAACTTTGACCTCCTCTGAATCTCAAACCTCCAATGGCCACCAGCCTTTGCAAAGAAAACAACAATAATAAGGGGAGCGAGGAGGCCGTGGGAATGCGGGCAGCCCCACACACGTGGTGTCTGAGATGGGACAGGACCTTCCTGGGAAGGGGAGAAATCCTTTCTGCTTGACTCCCCTGACTCTGCGTTTCCTACAATTCTGCAACAAAGCTCCAGGAACATGAGAAAAGGAAACTGAGAAAATGTGTCCTGTGATCCAAATTTAAGCCAAGAACAGGACAGACAATGTGAGCCAAGTAGAAATGAGGCCAAGAGTGCTTTCTTAGAGGCCCAACTTCCTCCCCCACCCCCACCCCCGCTTTTTTTTTCTTTTTTGCAAATGCCCAAACCCGTTTAACTGCTTAGTGTGAGCTATAGTTTTGGGATCCAGATCACCATGGGAAAAAAGTTAGTCAGTCTTCGTAACCTCATCGTAAATCTCAGGTCAACACGGTCAAAGGACACATTAACAGTGATTGCTATCAATTGATTCCTGAAGAGAGATGTGTGTATGTGTATGTATGTGTGTGGGCGGGGTGGGGGGTGGTTGCAGAAAGAGAAGGGAAGAACAGGTGATGTACATTAATTAAGAATTAGACTGAAAGAGCTTGTCTTACATCAGCAGTAAAAGCAATAATCACTTCTCATTGCTAACAAATCCCCCCCACCCCAAATTCTTGGGTTTCAATAAGTATGTAGATGCACTGCTTTGACCCACTCTATATCACAGTCACGGTAATTTTAAGTGGTCACATTTCTACAATTAGAACTTGAAAGGTAATAATAGCCACTCACATTAGTATGTTGCTTTACAGTTTGCAAAGCAGTTGCATAATTACTATTACATTAAAATCTCCACAAAGGTGCTATGAAGATGATGATATTGTTCCCATTTCAGGAAGGAGAACACAATGCTGAGACTTACAAGATTCTCAACCTGAGGGAGAGAGGTCACAAAGTTACAGAACTCAGATCTCTCTCATGGCCTTCCCCAGACCCAGAGACAACGGTGAAAGCAAACAGAGGGAGGGAAATTGAGGCACAGACTAACAGAACCACTCAAAGGATCTTCTAGTTTTCATGATAAAGGCTTGTATCAAGAAAGCATTCCACCCAGTGGAAATTGGAAGAATTCAACTATGCTTTCTGCCTCCTAATAAAGCTAATATGATTATCTCATATTAACAATTAAATGTGTCCTCTGAATAATGTCATCCCAGCATTTCTGGAGAAGAGAGTGGAACACCGGGCTCTCAAAAACAACCCTGGGCAGAGCCTGAGTAATCCAGTACATCTGAATCACCAGAAGGAGACAAGTCTCAATCTGGATTCAGAAAATAAATGATGCAAACATTTCTGAGCCCTGGAAGGGAGGGAAGATGGGCAGGACCTGGATCTGACTCCAGGGGCGGCGGCTTCTTTCCTGCTTGTTTTCCCTTTGACCCGCTGTGGCGTGCCCTCCCAGGCCCACCCTGTGTTTCAGAAATTGCATGTGTGGCTGTCAGGTTGGGAGGACGTCAAGCCAGAACCGAGACTCTGAGAAGAGCTTGCCTGGGATCATAGCAGGGCTATGATCCCAGGCAAGAGAAGCTGACATGGCTTCTTTCAAGGCTGGTTAAAAACCTTCAGCAAGGCCCCGAATCCCAATTACTGTATATGCCAAGGGTAGGGTATATACGTTTTTCCCCTACCCAAGTTCTTTTGCAATTTACTGTTTTCCTACCTAGATATTATATTGTTTCCATGACGTGAGCTATCCTTCCTTTTTTGAATTTCCAGGAAACACAGTTGCCTCCTACCTGTTAGATTTGAAATAATGAAAGTCAAAGTTTGAGCTATTTTTTCTGATCCAGGAAAAGTGAGCTTGGCAACCCAAATGGAAAGTGACAAACAAAACCAAAAAATCAAACCAAGCAAAAAAAAAAAAAAACCCAAAACCAAAAAAACCCCAAAACAGGTAGTAGATAGGGGGTGATTTTCTCATTTTGTTTGTGTGTGTATGTTTAATAAAATGTACAGGAGAATTAAGCTCAAAAGCAACTGCTTGGAAAGATAGAAAATCTTGTAATTCATGTTGTGCATAATGAATTTGGCAGGCCCAAGCATAGAAATTTCCAGAAGTGTTTGCGTGGCAGCAGTTCTTAGCCAATTCACATTTTTTAGCTCTCCTGGCCAGCTGCCCAGCCTACAGAAAAAGTCTTGTATCTCCACAAGTTTGGCTGGCCTCTCTGATGAATTTCCAAACTGCATGGCAACATTGGATGAACTTATTTTCAAGTGCCAAAAAACTCCTGCTACTTACATTGTTACTAAATACCAGATGTGCTTAATAAAGAACAAGCAGAGCCAAACCTAGGGTAATCAAATAACCTATCATTAACATTTTCTAAAAACAAAAAACGCAATTGGAACACCAGATTACTGTTTTTCTTTGTTTGCTTTACGCCCTATTACTGGAACCCCTAGGGTAATGGGAACAGGACTGGGCGGAGGGACCACTCTGGCAGAGATGGAGACGCTGTTTACAATCACACCCCTGCACATCTGAAACATGTGTGAGAAACTCAAGGTCCTGCACATTTCCTCTGGCCCCTTTGTTCACTAAGACTCGGTCCCCCCCCCCTTCCCTCCATGACCCAGCACGCAGAGAGACAGGGAAGAGACTGCATGCTGAGGCACTCACCGTGATGGAAAGTACTGGAATGGTTGAGGAACAGTGGGATCTGTTCCTCTGTTCCATAGAGGGAGATGACAGGGTTGACTTGAGACTTGGCAAGTGACAAGATATGCAAGAGTTAGTTGGGGGCTGCTGCTGGGGGGAAAATGCAGGGAAATTCTTAAAGACCAAAGGAGAAGGAGGATTCTGTTTGCCTTTTTCAGAAGTTCTGTCTGATTTTAATTGGTAAGTCTTCAGTACTTAACTCAAAAGAGTCCAATTCCATTCCCCCTCTTCATTGCTATAAATTCCTCCCTTCCCAGCTTCCTTTTCCTTCTCCCGTTCCTTCTCCTTCCTTCCCTAGACAGCTTTCTCTCCCTCCCTTTCTTCCTCCTTCCTTCCTTCCTTCCTTCCTTCCTTCCTTCCGTCCTTCCTCTTCCCTCTATTCCCTTTGGCCTTTTTTTTCTGGGTGTCTAGTGGGAAGGAATCTGTGGTTGGCAGTCTCTTCATTCAAGGTCATTCCTGCTCCCTGGCTTCCTCCTCCCTGCTCCCCACTAAGGACTCGAATTGCCTAATATCTATGCCTTTCACCTGTCCTCCTCCTAAGCTCACAACTCTGAAGAGATGAATATCCTTCCCACCAGAAGTGGGTGACCCCTGGTAGGTGGCTACTGGAGTCTAGGAGCTAATTAGAGAGAGATGGAGTATCAAAAATAAAAAATTTTACAGGATGAAATGAAATTTGCCACAAGAAATTTGACACTTAGTAACTATCCTGACAGTTTTTTGTTATCTGCATTAAGATAACCATATAAATAATGGAATTAGTGACTCACCCCTTCCAGAGTATTTTTAAGAAACCTGCTACTAAAAATGTATCACAATCCAATTGTGCTTTGAACATAATTGTACCTAACCAAACTCGGCAAGAAGATACATGATGTTTCACCATTGTGTGTAGTCATTAGGGGAATAAAACCTGAGCTTGGTCTAATTAGAAATGCAATGTTTTGAAAATATTTAATTTGAATGACTGTGAATAGTAAGAATAATGTGGAGCTGATGGCAATAATACCTTCTGAACTTTCTTCTTAGTCATCAGTGTTTAACACAAGCAAGCCTGGTTCTGAGAAGTTGGGTGTGAATTCATACGCTCAGTGGAATTATACTTTAAATGTTCCAGGTCTGCTGACATGACGGAATCAGGTATCAGTGAAAAAACCTCAGAGAAAGTTAATACTCACAATGGGCTGTCTCTGTTCCATTGAATACCTCTTCCTCTGGCCCCTAACCAGCCTCTGAGGACATGGCTTAGCATTTGCTGTGTCTCACTTGCATTCTGAAGCCATGGGTGTGAAAAACACATCAGAGTTAATTACACTTGTACACACTCTAGACTTGAAATAATTAAGAATGTTTTCATTTTTCAACTGGCCTAGAAAAAGAGGTGTACACACTTCAAATTTCATTCCTCTGAGACATCTTTGTAATTCATGAAATCAGCTAGATAGGAATTTATGTTGATTTTGAACCCTTTGAACCTAGCATCTTTTTGAGACCATAAACCTCTTGCTATAACTTATATAATTTGTTCTACAAAAGACTAGCTCTATCTATTACCCACCATGAGAATATGCCCTTTGAAATTTAAGAAACAAAAGGCTTATGGAAAAGTTTGTTATATTAAAAATATGTTCTATTATATTAGTTGTTTAACTGTACTAGTCACTTAAAAGTACTGTTTGGAGCTCTTTTTTTAACAGCAAATAATAAATTATCAAGGCCAATATTATGAAGGATAAAATGTTGGTAACAATACATTAATGGTACTGTGAATGCGGTAAAATTCAAGTGCTATCCATATCTCAAAAGAAAACAATGGAAACTAGAGATGAAATTACCTGTCACACCTCAAGCAACCTCTCCTTAGAACAAAAATGAAAGATATGCTTGTGACTGGTCTTGTCTTTTCACCTAAAGTAAAAGCTATAAGTTACAGCAATAGGCCAATTTGAAATTAATATGGGTGGCTAATCTTTTGAAAAGGTAAATAGATGCCAGAAAGTGACAATGAATCAACCATTTGCTCGAGCGGGCCCAGTAATGTCTCCATTTTGAGATTTGCTGTTACTGTGTTTGGCATATTTAATACGTCACGGGGAGCTTGCCAGGCTTTGCCGTGCAGGCGAGATACTCTCCGTAGCTTGTCAGACTCTTGGAGAGGGGCAGAGGAATTGAACCCGGCTTGTCCGGGCTGGCTGAGTGCAAGGCAAATGCCCTACTGCTGTGCTACCGCTCCAGCCCATACTGTCAATAATTTGATTCCCAAAACATCTTAATTATTTGACCTGGAAATTGGTAGTCATGTTAAACTTTCCCTGCCGAATCACCCTTCTGCAGTAGTAGACTGACTCATAATATGACCTCTTTGGTTCTTGTTTTTGTTTTAGGATAGAATAACCTTTCTGGTTACAAACTGACTCATGCGTGTTGTCACGGTTTTTTCTATTACATTTTATCTCTCAAGGTTTTATCCATGACCTGTACTCTTTTCCTATATTAGTATTCCACTAGTTTATGATCCTTTGTGTTGATATTTTCTGTTTTTATTCATCCCATGTATATTTAAGAATCACATGTCAAATCTTGATACCGTGTCAAAATTCAGTACCTTCTACAAAAGTAAAATATATAAATAAGTAGTTTAAGGTATCTTAGATTTGCCCATTAAATTATTTCAGAGGTGTGGTTTCATTTTATATTAATTTCTTAAATTAACTAGTCTTTAATTATTTATCTCCCCAGAATAATTTGACTAATCCTAAATCTATAGTGACAGAATGTTTACAAACCAGCTTTAGAATCCAAATTTTCAGCCAATTTTTTCCTCTTGTTTCCAGGAACAATGTAACTAACTTGAATCAAAAAAACATGAACGTAACCAATACTATTATTTTTCAAACATAGGTTTAGGTTATTGTCATTTCAAGAACAAAAAATGTTTTTAGACTTGTTATGTCTCAGAAATAGATTCTTGATTCAATGGCTATAAAAATAAATCATTATCAAGAATTAATGTACCTCTCTTTAGCAACTAGTAGGTAAAAACTAATATATCTGAAATATTTGCTCATGTTTTTATCTGTTATTCCTTCAAATGTGATATAAACTCTAAAGTTTGGATCTCATATTTTTCTGAAAGAAACTAAGTTGAGGGTAAAAGAACAATCTTACCTGATATTTTTGTTAATTTTATAACTGTACAATTTAATTCTATTAGTGAAACAATAAAAGTATAGTACTACTGTTTAAATTGATTTTGAATGTATTGTTTTTACTAAGAGTGAACTATAATTTTATAATCTCTGATAAGGTAATATTTTATGAAAAAATGTATTAATCTTTTATTTATGCCATATAATGTCCTCAATTGTTGAAGCATGAAACATTTTATATACTTAGAGAGGTTAATGCATCCAATGGTTTGTATTTCCTTTTTCTGTTAATGCTTTTAGAATAAATATACTTTAATTCGTTCAACAGGCATTCATTAGGTGATCATCTCCAACACAACAGTGATATAAAATCTCATCACAGAATTTCTACTCTATTAAATAAAATGAAAACTTATTATTTAATAAATTAAAACCACATTAATTTATTATGTAAAACTATGGACTAACAGAGGAATCCCAGCTTCAGTGTGGTCAGAAAAGAGCTCCTTTATAAAGTGCATAAAAATTGGAGGACTATTTAACTAAAGTCATCTTGAGTTTAACTTGAATTTCAGGGAGAAAGATGTCAGTACAAAATGTGATTGTCAAAAGAAATGTAAAGAAAAGTGAAGTTCAGTGAGAACTACAGAAGACTAGAGCACAAAACGTAAAGGATATATTTTTGCCATTATGTTGTTGGTAGCTTCCCTACCTTCTATCCTGAGTCCCTGAAATGAGTAGCTGGTTGTGAAAAGGCAAGTTTTCTTTTGTCATATTTCTGTTATACAATTCCCATAAGTCCCATAAAAATCAGATTTTTATAATTTTCTATTATGACTAATTTTTTGGGGGGGGGATAAAATACAGACAGTGCCAAGAATCATATGATGCCAGGGATTGAACACAGAGACTCACATATGCTCTAACACTTGAATCATATCCCTGGTCCTATCTGCAACTACACTTCATCACACAGTAAAATCTCAGAGTTAGAAACTTTCAAGATGATAGCTAAAGACTTACATTTATCATTTGTTGTGCTCTGAATTGGCATAACCATATCTCCCTACTTCAGTCCATACAAGTTGTACCAGGTATCCTGTGTTGGTTAAGTTTTGTGCCAGTTTTCCGTCAAATTGGCCTAAGAGGTTCAGACTTGAACATGAACACTTCTTTCCAACTATGTGGGTGCACAGTCTTCATCCAAACTCACCTCTTCAGAAGCCACAGGGTCCTTACTATATTCCATACAGAACAATAACCCAGGATTAAGGTTCATGTATTGAATGTGGTTGATGTTGATTGACTCCTGGTACCACAGGGTGGCTCAAGCATGATTGGGTGCAATCCTGGAGAGCCCCCCCCCCACACACACACATCAAGTACGCTGATATGGCTTTAGAAACCTGTCCCCGACCCTATACCCCAAACACAATGGAACCCTGGTCCTGAACACTGCTTTGGAAATCCCCTCCTCCCAGAAAAATATATCATAATGAATTTTATTCTCTAAGATAGCTCTAAATAAAACTATAAGGGCCAAAAAAGATAAGATTGTCACAAATTCTATACATAAACTTTTAGATTGAGTTGCAGTCAGCCTTTGATGTGCTCTCTGAATCTAATATCAATTTAAATGAAGACAAGAATCTGTCTAAAACAAGTTTCAAGATGTCTTCTGTAAATTCTTTGCAATGTAAAATAATTAGGTCCCTGTGGGGTAACCAATATTCCAAATACCAGTAACAATGATGGGTCTCATTCTCCTAGCCATGAAAGAGCCTTGAATATGGTACTTTAAAATCTCAGGGCTAGGATGAAGGAGACGTTACTGGTGCCTGCTTGAGGCAAGCGACGAACAACAGGATGATTGTGATAATGATTGTGATCGTTATTTACATTGTCTACTGTTTTAAATATAAGAATTGGATAATAAGATTCAAAAAGTAAATTCCTGTACATGATAATCATTGATATGTGGTACCAATAGAATACAGGTCTGATAGATGTGTTCTCAACATGGGTGGTTGCATAAAGTAAAAATAGTAATTCAAGCATTTCATTGTAATCTAATTAGCCTAATAGGCCAAAATAATATCTGTTAGCCTAATAAGTATCTTAGATTGGGGAAAAGTCTGCTTAATATGAATAATTAATATTTGAATGAATAATTAGCTACCCCTGAGTGTATTCTACCTTCCAAATTTAAGATGGAGCAAATATTGATGCAACCTATGGCCTTGAATAAAAGTAATGTTTCATTGTAAAATCACTAGTTGTAATAATGTAGCTCTCAGGGAGAGATTGTCTAACGTAAGTCAGGGTGCAAAAATGAATATAAGAAACCTTCTGTACCATATTTCTCTAGGTTTAAAACTCCTCTGAAAAAGAAAGTACTCCTCTGAAAAAGAAAGAAAAATGTTAATTTGGAAAAATAATTTTAATTACTCTGGAAACCACTTTTTTTTCATAGTATAAATTTGTGTTTGGAAGATAAGCAGTATGAGGTAGTTCTTTCATTTTTAGGTCAAAATATATACTGATGAGTATAGCTGGACTCATTTGGCCATGAGTATAGCTGGACCCTACGTATACTATACACTTACACCCCTCCTGTATCTTCATTGATTCCCGTGAAACAGGTCTATTCTTACTCCCAATGAATAGATGGTGAAATTAAAAAATGAAAAGTTTTTAAACACATTTCCCAAGTTTACATAAATAGCTATAGTCAGAAGGATTTGTAAAAGGTACAAATCTGGATTGGTGTGATATAGTATAGTGGTTAGGGCTCTTGTCTAATGTATAGCTGACCTGGGTCAGATACCTGAAGCTACATTTGGTCCCCAAGCCCACCTTGAGTTATCTCTTATAACAGTCAGGAGAAAGCAAGCCCTAAGCACTACCAAGTGTGCTCCTCCCAAATGAAAATAAATAGCTAATTTTTAAATTAGCTATCTCTTAACTATCTCTTAGATTTGACTTTATTTCAGGCTGGATTAAGAAGTAGATTAGAACAAAAAATTAAATGCCAAAAAAAAGTACATTAAAGCAAAGGATATTTTCCTGGGGAAAAAGTAGGGGGAAAAGGACTTTTTTCTACCCAAATATATTCTCTTCACTTACTAAATGTAGATATAGTTGTAACTGGAAAACTGACTGTAGTTACAGTTTATAAAACTCGATTTGAAATAGCTAGACATTTAGATGTCAGTTGAGGTCATGGATTAAATTTGATGAGTTAAAAAATATAGGATATGCACCCACTGATTGTCTTGTTGCTATTGAAGACTGAGGCACACTTATCTTCTAGATGTTTTAGAGTATATCCAGGTTCATACTGGATAGAAAGAGATATAGAGTTTAGGAGTAGGTAGAAGCAGAGTATTACTACAAGCGTAGAGAAGTGTATGGACTGAAGTGTGCAAACATGCTATGCCAATTCAGGGCACAGCACATGATAAATAAGTCTTAGCTATCATTTTGAAAGTTTCTAGTTCTGAGATTTTACTGAGGTTAAATGTAGTCACACATAGGACCAGGGCTATGTTTCAAGTGTTAGAGCATATGTGAGCCTCTGGGTTCAATCCCTGGAATCATATGATTCTTAACACTGTCCATATTTTCCCAAAAACAAAAAGTTAGTCATATATAGAAAGTTATAAAAATCCCATTTGTAAGTCTCTTACGGGAATTGTATAACAGAAATAGGACAAAAGAAAACTTGCAGGCATTTCTTCTCTTTTAATTATGAACTGCTAGAAAACGCCTGCAAATTTTCTCATATATATACATATATATCTTATATGTATATATATCTCTATATAAATAAATATATATAAATACATAGAGGGAGATATAGGTATATAAATATAAAACTAGACCAATATGAACCAAAAAAGAGACTCAGTTTTAATTGAGTAGGTCAGTCTTCAGATTTCCTCAAAATGTAGCATTTACAGAGAAAAATATTGGGGGAAAATGTAGACACACAATTTATATAATTTTTATGACTCCCTGTGGCATCATAGACAAGTTCTACATCTGATCCAAAAAAGTCCAAGTTTGCAATTTCTGTTCTTTGAGGAATCAACTAAGAAGTCACTGAGAGGATCCAAAAGCAAATAACTTTTTCTTCATAACTAGAAATATGCATTTTAGTACCATCTGGATCCTATCATCATTTTCCAGTTTTAATTTTTAAAGACATGGTTGTCTTACGTTTCCCATCCAGGTGTCTGCTTTCTCAAGGTAACCAAAAGGTTCACAAGAAGACTTATCTCAAACTGATAAACCAGCTGCAAACAGAGTCAGCCCTATCTGGGCTACCACAAGGCCTGTTTGACTAATTGCCCTGATAGATCATTCTCCTGATGCCTGATGTTGTTATTGCACCCAGTGTAGCTGAGAAAGCACATGTTTAACCCCTGACCTTTCATCTGCCTAGACCACGTTGCTCTGGAACGAACCAGTCTCCATCATCACTTCCTCCCCATGGCAGTCAGGAAAAGAGATCTGTTTCTAAGCAAATAGCAAAGGCTCTGACCTCGTCATGAGTCACCAGTCTGTCTACCCACTTCCAAGATTCCCCCTTTATGTATTTATTCAGCTTGTCAGTGTTCCTGACAAAGATGATAATGATATTTGAGGTAAATCGGATCCGTGCTAACTCTGGGAAAAGTTCCACAAATACGAGATATCTTAAGTGAATTCTATAACTTTATATGAACTAATCTATTTCATTCTAACCACTTTCAAGGTGACATCTTAAAACAAAAATGATAAACTAGGAAAAGCCATAGAATGAACAAGAGAAAAACATTCCAGGACCATTTGTTTAAAATGGGGAAATACCAAATTATTCTATGCCTTAAAGCACTGATTTATAATTATTATAGGATGGAGTAAATGATATTAGTAATAGCAAAAATGAGAAATAAATGTGTTTTATCTAAGATAAGTCAGCCTTCTTTCAGTGCATGCTTCTCAAATCTTATTTACAGAATTCATCAATGATCAAGTTTTAATAGATGGTACCAACATGTGGTCAGTCAACTGCTAACGATCTTGGCTGAGTATTGCTGTACAAAAATTTCACATACACAACATTGTGGAAACATTACATTGGAGTAACACACTGAAAAGTGGATTTTATGACTATTTCTGTAAAGTAATGATATAATGTCTTTATGGTGAAGCAGAAAATATATAGAGAAAAGGAAAACCATAATTATTATGGAGTATATTTGCATTTCTGTTCATTTTCTTTCCATATCTCAAACTTAAATAGGCATGAGATGTTTTAGACTGTAATAACTGAGAGGAATGATCCATTTAGTACATATTGCACTTCAGTTTTTTACTGAGCCATTAAATAAAATCAAAGCAATGTGGTTTAATTATATAATAGCTTTTATTTCTCTGTTTCTGTGTTTAGCCAGATTTTTGGCGGGGAGTCACACCAGTGATGCACAGGGGTTACTCCTGGCTCATGCACTCAGAAATTATTCCTGGCAGTACTAGGAGGACTATATGGGATGCTGGGAATCAAACCCAGGTCAGCTGTGTGCAAGGTAAATGCCCTACCCGCTGTACTATGGCTCCAGATTCTTTAGTCAGATTTTTAGGCCTTTAATAATTTTTCAAGTAAAGTTTCAATATTTGTTTGTGAAATCAGTTCCTAAATACTAAAGTTATTAAAATCCATCTTGTCACATCATAGTTCCTGATATTTCCAATTACCCATTAAGAAATCAGGATTTTTAAGAAACGGCATTGTGACTTAAACACTGCTAATAATAAAAAAAATAAAGGCCCTCCCGTTGATCATCGATTTGCTCGAGCGGGCCCAGTAACGTCTCCATTGGAGACTTTGTTG
>JAOXYA010000019.1:16171800-16196811 GCA_028565675.1 Sorex palustris
TATCTCTTTGCGGCCTTATTTTCCAAAAACTAAAAAAAAAAAAGGTGGAATATTGTCTGATTCATATAAATGATTTGACTTATCCTTAGAAAGGAAGGCCCCCCTACTGTTCCTAATGGTTATGTGGCAGCCACACACTATGTCTGTACTGTTTGAATACATATCCCCTTACTCTTGCCTGGTGGGATTCATAGACACCCACTAGGCAGGGTTAACTAATGACTGAAATGAAATCCCGTCATTTAAGGAAATCTCCCAGGCTTCCTGCAGTTAGGTTGGAAAGATGTCACTAATAGAAGGGTTGTGCTTTATGCTTTTGCAATGTTTACAGAACCTATAGCACAATGGAGCATGATTGATGAGCCTCTACAAACTCTAGCCAAGCAAAGGATTTTGTACTTGTCACATCTAAGGATCAGCCCTTTATCACCCTCATAACAAGAAATGTAAACCAGAACCTGAATTATTTCCTAAAGGAGTTACCCTGGCTTTCATCCTCAAGTAAACTAAGGGGTTAAAGTGGACACATTCTCATTTTTTAATAAGAATGACACCTTTGATTTTGGGAAATACTTTACTCCTAAATGCAAATGTTTTTTCTCCTAAATACCTTTACATTTATCATTTATTCTATGCTAACCCTATGGTATAAAACAAGTTTTCCAGAAATTATAGATGCCTGGGTCCAACAAAACTGATTTGTCTCAACACCCAACTAGTTGGAAATCTATTTGACACCTTTACTCAGTTGATTCTAGTAGAAATAGACTGCAATGTGTTCTTATGTTTAAGCATATTCCAAAGGCAAAGTTCTTAGCCAATTATCAGTTTTTGTTCAATATCTTCAAATCCTATCTCTACCCACTTCCTAAATTTCTAAAATCATGTGCAAAATGAAATAGTGTGATTTGTACCCATCACAAAATATTTTTCATTGTGGTAATTTAGGAATTCTATCTTAAACCATTCAGACATGTGTTTCTGAGACCGTCAGGTTTCCGACTTCATTAAATGTACTCATTGCATCAGTCTTCTACACTAGGCATTGTTGTGACTAAACTTACGGATAAAACACCAGTCTGGTAGATCTATTCAGAGGTTTGTTTAACATCATTTATTTCATCAACAGTTTCCTGACTGCCCCACCCCACTCCCCAAAAAAATCTTCTTGGATATTAAAAGACCAATAAAGAGGACACAGACTCCATTTACCTGATCTGGTGAAAGAAACTTCTGTTTGATAACATAAATGTCAGTCAACTCTTATCTTAGACCAACTTTGTCAGTTGCCCTGATGCTCTTCAGGTTAGGATTATAAATCTGTATTTGTATTCTTTAACAATGTTAACAGTAAATGTAGATTATTTATAGGAATCCCCCAGAACAGCATGAGAACAATGTGTTACTATATCATTCCCTTACTAGATTTTCTTTCTTTGTTTTCATTTTCAATAGCTAATTTTGCTTTACAGGTAATCCCCCTAGTAAGATGACATATTTATCCTTTTTTTGACATTACAGTGAAAGCCATAGAGAAACACCTTCGGTGGTTTTGCCTGTTTATTTTTTCATTGCCTACATTTCTGGAGCTGTCATCATTTAAGAAAAGAATGACTCTTGATCTGAACTTCCTGATGGACATGGTGTTGTCTTTATTTTTTTATTCCCTTTGGCAATTGATACTCTGTCTGACTTTCTTCTTAACCCATCTGTCTTATTCTTTCCTGCTTGGCCAGAAGAGAGAAAAATTTGACATCCTAACAAAACAACATTTTTATTGTTCAAACTGAGTCAATAAAAAGATTCCTGATGGATAGTTATCTAAAAGTACCAAACTGCTCATAGGGTACGTTAAAATAATGTATAGTTATAATATCAAAGATATATTTTAAAAAATTAAACCTCATATTTTCTTACACCATAATAAAAAATGTTATGTGGATGACAAGAATACTTTATTTTCTGTCAGAGGGTCTAGTGAACAGAGAATGAATACAAAATAATAAATTTGTTTTTCTTGTGATTCATAGAATTTTCAAAATTAAACCTTTTTATTTTTCAGTAAATGACACTGGTAAAGATATGTTGTTCTGAATTTTGCTTATTTCACTTATACATATTACAGATCCCATGAAAAGATTTAATCAACTTATAAATGATCTGTTTCTTTGAAGAAGTAAAGAAACATCAGTAATTATAAAACTTGTATCTGTTTATTATCTCTATTACTCTACATATTTTTATGTGTAACCAGAAAATTTAAGTCCTATTTATTTTTGTTTTAAGTAGGAGGATTTAGCAATATCATTTCTAACATTAATATTCACAGATATTATTTTCATTCTTTTTAGTTAAAAATGTTTATTTTTCAAGCGCAAAACTCAATTAATATTTAGTAAATTTAGCAAGTTGTGCATCCATCACTGTTAGCCAATATTAAAATACTTTCATTAACACAGGAGGATCTTTCATGCACATTTACTATTAATTCTCATTTTTACTTCCCTCATCCGGTTCCTTCACCTCGTATAAACACTAGTCTGCCTCTTTCTTTATAAACTTTGCTTTTCTCCACAGTGTATAAATTAAACCATATGTTCTATGATCTCTCCTATATAGTTTCTTCTGAAGAGGAAAATGTTTCGAAGGTCCCTAGTTTGTCAACCCACAAAATAGGCTTTTTATACACAATGGATTTTTAGTTTTCAAAAATAATTAAATTCCTTCTTTTCTATTATTTATCTATTGTAGAAATAAAATGATAATAAACACTTACATTCATTATAAGGAACTCACTAGTCTGTTTATAAAATATCATGGTCACGGTCTTCCCATTGTTCATCGATTTGCTCAAGCGGGCCCAGTAACGTCTCCAACATGAGACTTGTTGTTACTGTGTTTGGCATATCGAATACATCACGGGTAGCTTGCCAGGCTCTGCCATGCAGGCAGATACTCTCAGTAGCTTGCCGGGCTCTCCGAGAGGGGCAGAGGAATCGAACTCGGGTAGGCCATGTTGGCTGCTTGTAAGGCAAACGCCTTACCTCTGTGCTATCGCTCCAGCCCAAAATATCATATTAATGTAATTTTAGAAAGGTGAGGTAAATAGAGAATAAGACCTACCTATGGGAAACTACCAGCTTAAAATAATTTTAATACCATGACTTATATTTAATTTTATTTAATGTACATGTTTATGTAATGTATGTTAATGTACAGTAATTTACATGTTTTCTTTCATGTAGAGAAAGAAAACAAAAAATGAAACTCAGATTGTTCCAAGTAAGTAATAGCACTGCAGCACTGTCCTCCCATTGTTGATTGATTTGTTCGAGCGGGCAGCAGTACTGTCTCCATTGTGAGACTTTTTGTTACTGTTTTTGGCATATTGAAGGTGCCACAGGGATCCTGCCAGGCTCTGCCCTGTGTGCGGGATACTCTTGGTAGCTTGCTGGGCTTTCCGAGAGGGATGGGGGAATCGGACCCGGGTCAGCCGTGTAAAAGGCAAACACCCTACCACTGTGCTACTGCTACAGCCAGTAGGATTTATTTCTTAGGAAATTCACAAGTTAGTAAAATAGTAGCTGGATATGTTGTTTAGAGAAACTTCATATCAATTAGCTATGTATTTTTGAAACTCTTTGACACTAACAAAATTTTAGAAAAGCAAGACAATTAACAATCAATGACTTAAGTTTATACAGAGTAAAATAAATCTTAGTGCTATCGAGAGGGATGCCCAGTGATGTGTAGGGTATGGGGACCACTCCTTTTGGTTGCTGGTACTGCCTTGTTCTAGGTTATCACACCCAGTCATTATTGAAGATTTGCAAGGATAAAGCCAGTGGAGACTGTGTGCCACTGGGACTTCAAGGCATTGGGCATATGCAAGTCTTAGACTTTTTTAAAATTTTCTTTTAGTTTTTTTTGACCTTCTAAATTAGAATTTGAATTATTCTTTATTATGTACAATTGTTCTCATCTTTTAGGGGGATTCACACCAGATAGGGCCAACTCCTGGCTCTGAGCTCAGGGACCACTCTTGGCAGTGTTAGGGGGAGCCTATGGGGTGACAGGGATAGAACTGGAGTTGGCCCACATGCAAGGCAAGCACCCTACCCACTATATGATCTGTCAGGACCTGAAAATCATGGAACTTAATCTTTGCATTACTCCCCAGACCCAAGTTTATTGTTATTTTGATTTAGGAAATATCTCATCTTGTTTAATCTTTGCACATCTTGCTTGGAAGATAGCTTTCGGATTTTTTTTTCATAGAAGGGAAGCTGAGGCTTAGTATTTTCCTAAGGTGGTGATGGAAATGTCAAGTAATATTTTCCAAGGGCAAGTTCAGAGTTCTTGCAACTCCACACAGCTATTATTTTTTTTCTCATAAGGAGAATCCGTATCAAGAACTTTCTGACTCTATATAGTTTTACTTTTCCTTTAAGTCAATAGAGGGTGGAAAGTACATATAAGTAATTTTTAATCAAAACTTTATTAAATGAAGTATGAATTCACAGATTAACCAGCACTTTCTCCTTCATCAAAACCACAGTCACATATACAAAGTTCAACAACTTTTTTTTTTACACAAAGGTAAGATCTAAGCTAAGTCCCTCAGCATAGTTTTCATCTCTTCTTAAAATGACTCACATGTTTAGATCAACCCAACAGCCTTTTTTAGAAGGGTGTTTTCCTCATTATTCTTACCCAGTTCTGTTGGAGAATGTTTGCATCAAGTTTTTGCCTGTTTCCCTTTGGAACACAGAGCAACTTCTTAACAAATGGCAGGTTTATGGAAAAGGAAATCTCCATGGTTTAACGTGCTTTTGTTTCCTGTCAGTACGTACCTTCTGTTTTTGTTCACGCATAATCATCCTGTAGCCCACATGGAAAGGCAAAGGAACCAAAACTTGGGGGAAATGGATATTCAAGAAATTGCTTCCACACTTATTCTCCAATTCTTGTCCCAATGAGCTTTTCATGAGGCCAACCCCACAGCAGGCCCTGACGTTGTTGTATGTATAAAAGTTGATATCAAATTAATGCCACAAGCACCCAGAATAATATGTACATCGTCAATAGAGCTTCATTATCACTTGGATGAAGTTTTCCCTCTAGTGAAAAAAACTATTTTAGGACACAAAAGTGCCTTGGACATGCCGAAATTGTTCTATCTAACAAGTACATACTTGTTCATCCGTGCATCTCTACTGGATAGATTTTTGTTTAGGGTGGAGATTGATTTCAGTGATCAAGGTTATGTGTTTTGTAGAGATATTCATTGGCTGAATGGATGACCTGCAGCTGTCACGTGTTATTTTTAAATCGGAATTATACTTTTCTTTTTTATTTGTTTTTTAATTATCTTTTGTGAGGTGTGTCACAAGTTTAGGTGCTCAAGAAGTGACGACAGAGACTGAACTAAGGCTGCCACAGATCCAATGCAAGGTAAGTACCTTGCCTCCCTCTTTTCAATGTCTCAGATTCACAGGAATCCAAACAAATTCAGAAAAGCAAAGTTATCAAATATATTAATGAAAGAAAGTGAACACAATGCCAGCCATCAATTATTTACAATGGTCTTCATATTAGATGAAAGACTAAGAAACTAATTCATGAAGATCGTTATCATGATTTCTATAAAAATAAATTTATAAAATTTTTTAGACTAGTCAGTGACAAGGTAAAGTAGATAGCAAATGAAAACAACGCTAATTTAAGTGTTAGTTAATGTCAATTTAAGGGGTGATAAAATTCATATTGACAAAATCAATCAAAATGATGGAGTGTGATCTAGGTCATTGATGTCATCTTTTAAGAATGTTAGAATTGAGTTCTAAGTGCTGTTGAAATGAAGACTAGAATGAAAGGGGGCACTGCAGAAAGCAGCCAATAGGAAGTGAGAAATTATTAGGTTCATGGATTGTGAACCGTGGAATAGTTGCAAATGACATCAAAACACATAGCCAGAAGCCCAGTGATAGGACAGCAGGTAGCACACTTGATTTGCACATGACCAATCCAGGTTCGATTCCTAGTACTACATATGATCCCCTGAGCTCTCCAGGAGTGATTCCTGAGTGAAGATCCAGGAATAAGCCCAGAAAACTTCCAAGTGTGGTCCCCCAACAAATAACTATAAAGCTAAAGTCCAGGAATCTGATTGTGTCAATAGAAGAATGTCTGCCTCCTGTGAGCGCTTGGGTTCAATTCCTAGTGCAGGCACAGGCTCATACACAGACACACACACAGGCACATACACACAACATGGCAAATAGATTGTTGAGGACTTTTCTAAGGATATAGGAGGAATTTCCTGGGAGATTATTCCTGGATAAATTTTATATTTGGGGTGTTTATGAGTCACACTAAATGCTTATTTTGTTCATTTTAAAATTCTAAATTCACAAAGGTGGGCTGCTTTTAATGACTCACTTTCAAAGAACTAGAGTATGAAGAGGATAAATGACTTTAGAGTGGAGGAACCTGTCACAAAATCCCTTAAGGAGTGATATTGCAGTCATCAGTGAAGTCATGTTGATACCATGAAAGACTCGGTGTGGTGTGTTGGAAACAGCTCCCCCTCTGCAGTCGGACTTCCTAATCCATTCTGAAATCTAATCATGAAAAAGAAGAAAAACTAAGGAAGTGACACAAAGCACAGAGACTAAATGATAAAATAGTAAACAGGAATTATTTTTGTGAAACCCAAGCACAAAAATTTGTAAGTCTACAACTGTACTCCATGGTATTTCACTAATAAAAATTAAAAAGTAAAAAAAGTGGGATCTTGAAACATATTGAAGTAGAAAAAGGGAGTGGAAAAACTGGTGGAAAATAAATGGAATTTAGAGCATAGTTAATAGTCATGTAGCCATGTGGTTTATTTTTAATTTTCTTTCTTCTTTTTCTTTTTCTTTTTGTTTTTGGGCCACAGCCAGAAGTACTCAGGACTTAGTCCTGGCTCTGAGCTCAAAAATCACTCCTGCCCCAGGGCAATACGGTGGTGGGGGGTTAGGGTTGCTGGGGATGAGTTTAGATTAGCTGGTATCTAAAGCAAATGCTCAACCCTGGAATAGAGTACCAAAAGGATAAATAACCTTAGAGTGATATGTTATCACTCTGGCTCCATCTGTTTTCCTTCCATTTTCTCTAACTCCCTGCTTCTCTCCCTTCTTTCATTTCTTCTTTCTTCTTTTATTTTTATTTTACGCGTGTGTGACTGTGCGTGTGTGTGCGTGTGTGCGCGCGCGTGCGCGCGCGCGCGCGTGTGTGTGTGTGTGTGTGTGTGTGTGTGTGACGTTTTAGGAATCAAGCCCAGTGCCTCATATGAGCAAGACAAATGCTTTACCTGTGAGCCACAGCCTTGGCCTAGTTTTTTTTAGTTTTCATAAATCTTCCAAGAAAATGTAAATGATAGTAATAGAGCCAACAATGTTTAGAATTCCTGCTTGACGGTATATCGCGATGTTTCTGTATGATGTACTATCACTAACAACTTTCTAAAGCACTTTCACTTAAACTGACTCACAATGTAAGGATACTAAGAGACTACAGGGAGTTTATGCTGTATTATAAATGAGTTTGTAGTGGCTTATAGCTAACCTTAAATTTTAGTGCCATGAAATCTTGTCCTATTTTTCTTTCACCAAGTTTCATTTTATTTTATTTTTCACCAAGTTTTAGATGGGCCAATGTAGACAGGTATGGATGTGGAATGGAACAAGAAACATAGAGCTGGTGACTCAAGTATTTGTGGTGGCAGCCAAATCGCAATCAAAGTAGAAACGCTGATTGAAGTTGAGGGTAGAATTTCAAATAATAACTGATAAGTTGACTTTCTCTCTCTCTCTCTCTCTCTCTCTCTCTCTCTCTCTCTCTGTTCTGAGACTTCCACATTTGCTTTTGTTCTTCTATTTCACTATGATTCTGTTTTATGAGATTCTCTATAAAACCAGAGTGATCTTATTATCATAGTTTTGTGAGTCTGAAAAATGATGACATTTTGGAAGCCCAGAAACACACTTATCACTATATTCCTTGTTCTAGCCACCCCGCACACATTCCCATATCTTATGGATAGGGCATTTGTTAATGGGATTCAGTTCATACATTTGGTGTGATTCTTTTCCATACTTAGTTTTCCTTGCCCTAATTACAATAACAGTGTGAATAATCTTCAATAGGAACTAAAGGAGCATTTCTGCAGGACATTTGTATATAAATTAGAAACATCAATAACCTGAAATTCAGCATTCTCTAGCTCTGCAAATAGCATCTCTCCTTTACTTCCTTTACTTCTCATTCCTTTTTTTTTTTTTTTGAGGAATGAGAAGCATAAATCAGAAAGTAAAACCCGTACAGGATTCTGTTTTGCCTTTACACAAACAAAAAAACGCTTTCTAAATGATGAGACATTTTATTATCTCAGATCAAGGTTTCAAAGAAAGAAGCCCTGAGGATACTTATGTACGCTTACACACATGAAGTCGAATGTTTAAAAGCCGGTAGATGAATCTTTCTGCTAAAACGTGGTCTTGTCTGTTAGTTCTGCAGCCTGGTGAGCTATCCCTATGCTTTGCTGCCACCTTGGCAATCTAGAAGGATTTACAAGGGAATTCTGCATTGGAAGCGCTGGAAGCCGAGATCTCACTGCCTCTGTGAGCTGCCAAAGCTCCGGGAGGCGTTTGAAAAGGCTATTACCGGTCCCCAATGGCTTGGGCGTGTTGCATAAAGAAAGAAGAGCATCTATTCGGTGGCGACACACATTTTTCTCTTTGAAAAATATATTTCCAGCAGGATCCACCTGTTATTTCACTCTATGACGTGGACTGGAGACGGAGAGAGAAGGAATCTATTGAAGATGCGCGGGTGTCCGCTGTTGGCTTTTATAGGTGTATAACTCGGACAGCAAGCTTCTTGCTCTTAGCTTTCTCCTGTCCCCAACTTCCACTCCGCTGCCGCCAAATGACTCGCTCCCGACTCCCAGTTAACTGCTGTGGAGTCCAAAAACTCTTAGTGGAAGCCTCATCGGTTAATAAAATGCAGAGCGTCTGGGTAGCTTAAGCAGAGACTCCAGGACACTGCACTGCATCGCGTTCAAAGGGAGCTGGAAGAAACTGTGATAAAAATCTAGGCACATAAAAACTAAATCTGCGTCAATGTCGGGACTCGGCTCTGTTTTCTGCTTCGTCATTGTTGCGTTCTCCTGTTTGTTTCCTTGCAAGTTGCTCTCGGGGTCTCCGTGTGCGTCGGTCTATCCCCGCCCCCACCCGTTCCCCTGATCGATTTACATACCCGAGCCCCTGAGTTCCCCACTCCACCTTCCTGTGTCTTGCACTTATTTCAATACGTAGCCATGTGGCCGCTGTGGGCACTTGGGTGCGTGTGTGGGCAGCTTTCCCGGTGGTTTCATTTAAATGTGGCGTGGGTGAGTGGGTGGGTGCCCGCTCTAATTCGTCTCGCACACGCAAAGCTCAGTTAAAAGCCAGGAGTTCGCCTGAGCGGCGAGTTCCACATCTTCAAAGCCCCGCTCGGAAAGGAAATAATACGACGGGCGGGAAGGGTGGGGGGTTGCGGGGGGGAAGAAATAAAGGAATAAAACCCAACTTCTCTGGCAACTTCAATAAATCCGGTAACTGCAGGCAAAGAAAAAAAAATAGATTCCGAGGGTTGGGTCTGGTCCGGATGAAACGCTACGACTCCTTCGCATGCCGGAGTCTGGCGCTGGAATCCTGCCACTGGCATCTGGCCACGCGAGTGCCCCCAGACAGCAACACGCCCCCCCCACCCCCCGAAACGCACGTGAACAAAGCGTTGGCCCCGGGAGCCGCCGCCTGCGGTTTCCTAGTTGGTTCCAGCTTCTCCAGAGAGGAGAGAGCGCGCACACAGGGTTAAGTTAGTTCCCTCCCAGGGCGGGAGGGAGAGGAAAAGAGGAGGGGGTGGGACGGCTGCATCCAGTCTCCGGGCTGGGTACCTTGGAGTTAGTTCCACGTTCAAAACCTGTCGCCTCCACTTGGAAGTTGGGCATCTCCCATTGTCGCCGCAGCCGAAGGCGCGCTCGGAGGGGAAGCTCGGTGGCCGCGATCTCCGCGCCCAGGTGCAGTTCGGATCCTGCCCGGGGGCGCGTTCTTCACCTCTCGGCTTTTGGGGGAATCGTGCGGCAGCGCGGGGGGACAGCTCCGCGCCCTGTCTACTCAGCTCAGGAACCAGGTTGGCACTTCTCAACGATGGGCAGGAGGGACCTCGGCGGCGACCCCTAAAATAATACCATGCCCCGGGAGCCCAGCTGCTGTCGCGCCAGCTTCTTCCCTTTCCACCTCCCAGACCCGGTCGGATTCGGATGAGCCAGCTTGGAGGAGTCGTGGCTGCCAGGTAAAGGCGATCATCGGGGACCCGGCGGAGTTGCGGGTCACCGCCAGAGCCGCGGCTTGGCCGGCTCCACGCGGTGTCTTGCAAGGGACAGGGGATGGGTGTTGAAGCCGTTGGGAACGGTCGCCCGGGTGGGTTATTTTAAACTCTTGCATCCCGGGAGCAAACGGGCTGCTTAGCTCCCCTGAAGGGAGGTTTAGACGTAGGTCAAACCCGCCTCCTCAGGGAGTTTTGAAGCTAAATTTTAGGTCAATAGGTGAATTTGCCAGCCTGCTGGCTACGTCGATCCTAAAATTGGGGTTTCTAAGCGTCTGGTGCTTGCCGGAGTCCAGCCTCTCTCCTTCCCCGAATGAATTAGCTGACTTGGAGGTAAAAAGGCTCCAACCACTCTCGCCTCCCAGAGCCGGCTCCATCTGCCGTTCATGTCATCAGCGTTATTACCAAGTGCGTGCGCCCGACCAGCCCACCCCCCTGCTCGCAAGCGGGATTGACTAGTGGCCCGAAAGATGTGGCTCTTGGAGTCAGAGAAGGGGGTGGTTTTACTCCAAACCAACTCTCCCCAGCCTTGTGAGCCCTCACTGGCCGGGCACTGAGCCCCAGCTAGCGAGTTTTTCTGGCGTTCCCAGTTGGGGTGAAGAAAGCGCGGGCGTCCTTCCACTAGAACTGGGGTTACGTCGCACTCTGCGCTGCGTGCGTGGGACGCGGGGAGGGGGCGGGAAAACCCGCCTCCGCCACCCCCAGAGCTGAGTGTAGGAACCAGGCGACTGGGTAGAGGGCAACACAAGCTCCCCGCCAGCTGCCACCGTGGCTAGGGAAGGCTCAAAGCCTCCTGGAGAGATTCTTTCTCTGTGCTCATCATCCAGGGCTCGCTCCCGCGCTTGGAGTGCCGGCGCGGACACTTCTCATTTGCAATCAGACCCAAGATCAAGGTTGCCCGCTGAGGTCGGGATACAAACTAGGGAAAGGAAGGATCGGGAAGAAGGTGACTGGAGGGGGTGTGGAGGTAGAGGGTTGGATACATCCTTGCAGCCTGGGGAACTTGCAGTGGAACTCTTGGGGCTCTCCGGGAGGCAGCTCATGGTAGGTGGAGACCACCGCTGCTGTCCTCGCTGGCGCTCTGCTCCTGGAAAGTCCCAGCAAGATGGCACTGTCTGTTGCAGCCCGCTTGGCTGCCCCCGCTTTGCACTCTTTTCCCTCTATCTATCTCTTAGTCACACACTGAGTCTGGGGAAAGAAGAGCGCGTGCATCTGTGTAAGTGAAAGTATTTTCCTAATCGCGTTTGCATCATGCAACAGGAATAACGACCCACGCGCCGGAACCCGGGTCGTGTGCGCGTGTCTGTGTGTCTGTGTGTGTGTGTATATGTGTGTGTGTGTGTGTGCGCGCGAGCGCGCGCGCGCGCGTGTGACCATGTGTGTCAGCGTGCGTCTGGGCGGATGTGTGTGTGGCTGGTGCTTGGGAGGCAAATCGGGCGTTTCTCCAAGTCTTTTTACCATGGCTTAGGCGCTCAAACATGGGAAGGCGGTAGACACAACGGGGATGCGAAGGAAATAAAAAACAATTAGGGAAGTGGTGCCAAGTGACTCAGGCATTGGACTGAGCGAGGATCGGGAATGTGGTCGCGCCTGGGGCGCGTCCGGAAATCATCCCCAGCCGGTCACCGGCACCGCCCCTCCCCGATGTTTCTGTCCCGATAGCCCGGCAAATCCCTAGAGAGTTGGTCCTGCGGTGGCTCTAAGCTCGCAGGCTGCTTCTCGCGTGGCCCTCCGACGGCACATCCCAACGCTGCCGAGCGCTTGGCGCGAGCTCGCTCTCCCTCTTCTGTTCATATTCAGCCTTTCAGACTTGTTATAACATGACAGCAACTTACAGGAGCCTGGGAGCGGCAGTGAAATAAGAGGAGCAACCTAGAGGCCTCTTTTTTATTTATTTATTCACGTATTTATTTTGTAAGAGGCATGCACATTTTGTTTGCCTATATCGCTCTTGAACCTCGGCAGAAAGATTGCCAGTTGGAAACGCCCGTTTAGAGATCAGGTTTCTTTAGGGGTCAAAGCCCCGTTCCTTCAATCTCTGACTTAGATACAATTCGGTGGTCTATAGTAATCGGTGGGGAAAGTGAACAACGTTCTTTTACCAGTGAAGGGGGCCGGGGGAGGGGGCACCTACCACGAAAGAAAAAAAATAGGATGTTGAAAAATAATCTTCAACTTTGCATGGTTTTCCCCCAATTCCATGGCTGTGAAAGGTCTGGGCTCAGAGAGCTGGTGATGAGGCTGGGGAATGGATGAGGGTGAGGGGTGAGGATCACCAAGGTTGCCTGCCATTTGCAATAACGCCATCTTGGCTGAGAAGCGTTATATTTGCACCCTCTAATCTCCCGTTTCCATCATTTCTCCGTGTCTAAGGCATCGATACTCTGGCCTGGAAGTACCAGTCCGGGTAGGCGGGGTGGGGCATCCTTTTTTTTTTTTTTGGTCCTATTTGTTTGTATCAGCGTTCAGAATGTGGCATTATCCCGAGGAGTTGGGGTGGGTGTGGGGGGGATTGGGCTGGGGGTCTGGCACGGGACAGGGTGCCAAGCCAAGGCACGGGTGGTGGTGGCGTCCGTGCCGTTGCGCGCCCCGGAGCTCCGCAAACCGCTCGCGGGGAGCACAGGGTTAAACGCTGAGTCTGACTTGGCCTCTTGGAAAGCTTTGGGTTGCAGCCGCGCCTCCCGAGCATTCTTTAAAGCAGAAATGTGGGAGGGACTCGGGGCGGGAGGGAGAGAGAAAGAGAACTCGAGCCGGGGAGCGCGCCAGAGCGCCGGGGACCCGGGCCGAGGAGGAGCGCGGGAGCGGCGCGGGCGATCCCGCCACTTCATCCCAGTAAACATCTCCCGGGGGGGTGGGGGCGGGGGCCGCGGCGCCTACATTAGCCGGGCCCCGTCGGACCCGGTCAGCAGAGCGGCCGCCGCCGCAGCCGCGGGACCCACGCGGAGCGAACCCCGCGCCCAGAGCCCCGGCGTCGGGGGGTGGGCACCCCGGCTTTCCTCCCGGGCATCCTCCTTCCTCCTTGCACCGAGGGACCGGGGACGCTTTCCAACGCCGTCCCCGCTCGCTCTCCAACCCCCCGCCCTCCTCTTTTTTTCCTTTTTTTTCCTTTCTTCTTTTTTTTTTCCTCCCCTCTCCTTCCCCTCCCCCGCCCTCATCACTCTCCCGGGACCCTGTGAGCTCGGCGGAGACCGGGAAGCAGACGCGGGGGCCGCGGCGGCCGGAGCCCCGAGAAAGTGGCATGCCCGAGTCCTGGAGGCGGAGGTGGCGGCGGACGGGGGGAGACGAGGATGCCGCGGCTCCGTAGGGGAGGCCGGCCAGAGCGAGGCAGGCGAGCGGGGCGGCTGCGGGCTCCGGCCTCCGCACCCCCGCGCCCCGACGCTGCTGCGGGCGCCCCCCGGCCCCGCCGCCGCCGCCGCCGCCACCCGCGGCTCCTCCCGGCAAAAGTTTGGGCGTGGGGCACGACGCGGCGCTGAGCGGGATTACCGGCAGGGCTGCGAGGACACCCGGACCACCTTCGCAGGTAAAGCGCATCCCCGACTTTGGTGGGGTGGGGGGAGATCCCCCACCCGCGTGCGCGCGCGCGCACACACACACACACACACACACACACACACACACACACACCTCGGTCAGGTTCCGGCTGCATCCCCGCGCCAGTGGCTTAGGGCGGAAACTACCTGGGAGGTGAAGTTCAGGGTTCCAGGGCTGGGTCCCTAACTCTGATAGACCTACAGCCCTAGGGAGAAAGGTTCAGGGGAGAAAGACTCTGCCCGCAGCCGGGTGGGCGCGGGGGTGGGTGGGGGTGGGTGTGCGAATCTACCCTGGCAGTGTAGGAGCCCTCCCCACACCCCCACGCCAGTTCCCATCGCCAGCTCCGTGGGTGATCCGTTGTCATTTTTAATGTGGATATCGGGGACTTTTCGTACTGCTCAGTCCGGGGAAGTGATGCGTGGATTTCACTCGCCTCCCCCTCCTCCCCCCCCCCTCACCAGCCGCTGGATCTTGCACCTTTCTGTAGCGCCTTTTAAAAGCAATTCGAACCCGCTCCCGTGCGCCCACTCCGTTTGACTGCTGCAGGCAAAGCCCATGTGGGTGCTCGTGTGTGCGCGGGTGTGTGCGCGCGTGTGTGTGCGTGAACATTTCGAGCGGAAAAAAAATACATTCTTCTTCCTCCTTTTGACATCTCAGGAGTCAGCGCTTCCTCCACTCACCTTCTGGCGTCAGAATAGAGGAACTTTAGAAGTCACATTTTGATGGAAGGGTGACATGAAAAGCGTTAGCCCTTGGTGACATGGATTTGCTGTGTGTGTGTGTGTGTGTGTGTGTGTGTGTGTGTGTGTGTTAGGGTGGATGGGTGTTTAATGGTATTGTAGAGAAGCATTATTTCCCCTCTGTGGCCTTATGCGCGTAGGTGCTGGGAGAGTGGGTGGTGTGGGGGTGTTCTGTGAGCTGAGGCCAGGGCAATCGGGAGAAACAGCCTTCAGGTTTCTCCACAGCACCCTTTCTTGGGCTCAGAAAAATCGCTCCTGCTTTGCATTCTAAGTGAGTGAAGGCTTAAACCCCAACTCCCTTGAGCCCCCTTTCCCCTGGTAGAGTTTTAAGTTTTGAAGCCGACCCAACGTTTGTTGCTACTCTGTCCTCTCATCTTTATTATGACCATTATTTATTCACCTGGAAACTCATCTTGCCTTCTCTTGTAAATGGAAGACTCCAAGAGCTTTTGATTGATTTTTAGTGGAAGGAATCTCTTGTAAAGCTTACAGTAAGCTAATCAAGTGCAAGGCACAAATCCGTGTAAATGCTCACGCCAAGTGCAAGGGGTTGATTAGATTTCTTTACATGCTGCATTTGCTATGCAAAGCCTCTTGCAAATGGGAGCTTTTGCTCCCCACTCAGCTGGGAGGCTCTTTAATCACCCAGGGTTTCAGGGAGCTTTGGGGCATGTCCACTGGCTCGCTGGCTTATTGCTAAATTTATTATGTCTAACTTCGCCCAGCCAAAAGGTAATAGGAAGGGTAGCTTCCATAGTCGGGCCGATATTATTTGTGGATTTAAGCTGTATGATATTATGAAACCTCGAATAAAAGGATTCCCTAAACATTTTGAGGGAAACAGACTGCAGATTGGCATTTGTCCAGAGATATACTTGGTTATTGTATGGATGTAATTTTTGAGGCCAGCATCTCCAGTATTAGAATTGAACTTTAAATATTACTATTCAATAGGAATAGGCAGCAGATATATATGTTCCATAGACTACCATGTTAAAAAGGAAATGCATTGGGGTTCGGGGTATAACATATATACGATGCAAAGTTGTTGTTTTTTTTCTCTGCAGTTCATAGTTCTCCCTAGTACAACTTTTCTTCCTCCTTTACTTAAAAGCCTCAAAGTGGAAGGTTGAAGGATTTAAGGATCTTGACTAAACAGGGATGACAATGCAGCACAGTACTATCAAGTTGAGTTGCCAGTGTCTAGGACTGAAAGGCTGAAAGATGAAATTTCAAAAAAATGTTAGTAGGTACGAAAACCTGGAAAGAACTGGGTGAGTCCGCTATACCAGGACCTTTTTACAAACCTAGCCTGAAAAGAATGCTATTTTTTTCCTTCTTTTAATGCACATGTTTTAATACTTCAGTATTTTTCATTGTAGTTTTAGAAATTCCAGGAGATGCCTTTAACTTAAAAAAAAAAAAAAAGCAGATTCCCAAAGGACTCCACATTGGAAACCTTGAGGTAGTCCTGGTTTTACCTGCAGGCACGATTTTAGATGGTGTGATATTTTCTGAGTTTGACTTTGACCTGCTGGATCTAATTTGAACTGCCTCTGATGCCGGTTTCACTTATATTCTGGCCACTGGAGAGTTTCATTTAGGAGTTCAACATATTTTCCCCAAGCAGCAGTCTTGCTTTCCAGTTTGAAGCTGTGGTTTCAAAAGAGGCTTAAGTACATGCAAGTCCCCAAGCCTTATTCTGTAGAGACCCATTGTGACCATCTCATGTAGTTGGACTTTTCAGTTTTATACTCCACAGAGCAAAAATGCAGCTTCTGACATCAGCAGAGTGTCAAGTTTATGGAACAAAAAAAAAAAAAAAAAAAAAAAAAAAGAAAAGAAAAGAAAATCAAGGGTGATGAGCCACTCTTGGTTTTTCCTCTGTGTAGAAGATACCAAAAAAGGTCAAGGTGATGTCATTTATTTCTACTCAAGTCAGACTTTTCTAGATAATCATCTTTTGGTATCTTTAATTTCAATTCAGTTCTTTTTTCACTAGATTACTCTAATAACTTTGTGGTTTCTGCCACACTGATTCAAATTCAGTCCATTAGTGACCTCTATCTGTGAGAAGTGAATACTTATTGTTTTTCCTCCTCATCAGAGTCTGCAGATTGTGTATGTGCTTAGGAAAGGCAAAACTGCTCTCTTGCTCTTTCTGAATAGTTAGAATTTTGAACTTGATTTTTCTAATCCATGGCCTCAGTATGGGCAATGATATTTAACAGCAGTAATAAAAGCATGATAGACTGTCTAGTAAATGACTATTCCATATATAATCAGCAATATGATCACCATAAATAAAACTCCAGTGCTCTCCACTGCCAATAAATGGATTGTAGGGTAAGGTACAGTCATGTTTTGAGACTCACAAAGATGCTGAATATAAGTAAGTTGCATTACTTAAGTGCTTACATAACAAGGGAAACTTGAGACAAGCTTAGAGCATGTGTATAAACCATACATACGGTAAGGAGAGACTTCATAGAAGCAGTGCTGGTATGTCTTTAAAAATCACTCTGCCTCTAGTGTGAACTTATGGTACAGATCAAGGGCAAGGTGGGGTGAAGGAACGGTGTCTATAAACAGATGGTCTTTTAAGGAGGCTTTTAACATCTTATTCTTAATCCAGCTTTGTCTTCTGAGGGTTTCTGAATCAAAATTCCAATTTCAGCTGATTATTCTGAATGGCAATTGAAGGCAAAGTTTACTGAATTTCTTAGATGTGTGGATACCATTATCTGACCTTTTCCAGATGGGTTTTGATGTAGTGGTATTTAAGGGATATGGGACTCATACATAGATGTTCTTTCTTTTATCCTCACAAGCAGGTTTTATGCAAAATACTAAAAGATCAATTATTATTATTATTGTTATTCAAGTTAAACAACAGATATGTTATCTCAGCCACCCTCCACATTGTTGCTTTACCTATTCAAAGTTATATATTTCTTCTAAATATATGTATTGGGATCGGAATAATACTATCAATATCTTTTTCTTCTTTTCAGCAATTTGACCTCTAATTATATGTGTTTATAGTAAAAGCACACACTCATATGCACACATCAAGAACTGTTTTAAGACAGAAATTCTTTTCAAGGTTTTATATATGTTTCTTTTTAAAGGGCTATGACACAAATATTGTAATAAAAATATCCTGTATTCTGATGAATACAGAGACTTACTTCAGTTGCACTTGCACGGAACAGTAAAACACTGTATTAGCAAAATAATCAGTGGTATTTTCAGTACATGGTCAAAATCTGTTAGATTTTTTTTCCCCTGGCAAATTTCACATCTCCTGGTCTTTTTGGTTTTCTTTGATTCCTTCTACTGTGGCTCTTTGAAGTGATTCAAAATTAAACAGTAGCTACTTTTTTAAGGGAAATTCATCATGTTATGTTCAGGATTCCAGAAGAGTTAATGATGCAGAAAAAGTCCTGTAAAACATCTTTGTAAAAGAAGTCCTTCTCTTGCAGGCTTCCCACTTTCTGGCCTCCTGTACCATTTGCAGTGAATTGGAACTCCGTTCTTTATTTATTTTTGAAATACCACCTCTAACTTAATTTAATGTGGGATGTGTTTTTGCAGAAGCAGTCAGTACCCTGGGTCCTGGGTTGCCTGAACAAAAGCTGTGTCATTTGCACAGATCTATACTAAGGGAAGGTCAAAGAAAATATCCTTGTATAATTTGCAAAGTCAAAAAGCCACATTCATGATTCTCAAACACTGGTCAGTTCTGCTGACACTTAATAAGGACCCACATTTGCTGGCAGTTTATTGGTTAAAAACCTCAACTTTTTATTTTCTTTCAAAAGCATTCACAAAATAAACCTCTGGTGTTACTGCCCATTAGGCACTCATTAGAACTGAGCAGTTTTTCTCACTTTCTTTCTAGTTTGCTTTTAGGGCATGTGCAAGAAACTTGAAAAAAGGGTTCTCTGTTCTCCTCAGTTCATAGGTCAAGTATTATTTCTCTGTTCTCTTTATTAGACCTTTCAAGATATAGATGAAAGAATCTTCCATTTGAACCTTTTAAAAACCTGAGGGCTTTTTTTGGATTTCAACCCACTGAAAAATACCAGGTCCCAAAGTTCATAAATGCTGTTGGGCATCAGCACATTGAAGACTTCAACCTAGAAGAAAAGCCCATTGGCTTCTCTAATGGGTTCACGGATATATTGTCCAGTGAAGTCAACAGAGGTCATGAATCTGAATGAAAAGCATCAGACCCGTATCATTCCTAAAATAGGTCCACGTGCTAGTGTCACTCTTAGCCCCAGCTGCCCATGGGCGTCACTTTCATGAATATCCAGTTTCAAAATAGCCTCCAAGTTTCCTCACCACTTTACTTCAGGGCTTGGACTGCAATATTTTGTAGAACGAAAGAATCCAGGGGATTATACTATTCCTCATGGATATAAGATAGAGATGGTGAAGAAAGGTAGGATAGTAGATTGGGTAAACATTTGTCATCAAGATTCCAGGAAATTCTGTTAGACCCAAAGGAGGACATAAATTTTAAAGCACATTCGCACCCACCATTTGGCTCTGCTAATGTTCTTCCCTTCTTCCATGTAGGATTTCGTTCAGTTCTTGACAGACCTACTGACCCAATCTCTCCTTAGGTATCTGAAGCTAGAAAGAAGTGAAAACTTATCTTAGGATATGCAAATTGTTTCTTTAATCTTTTGGAGTCATATGAAATAATGAATATATTTCATAGATGATATATTCTTCAGACACATTCGGAATGTTTTTTTTTCTTAAAATCTTACCCCCAAATGATCAAAGTTGTTTTTTAAAATATATATTCATATCCAAAAATAGCATTTCACTCTCTCCAACATGATCTTCTATCCAAGTTTGCCTGATCTGAATAAACGTTGTTTTATGATGGAAGCCCCTTGATCTCAGACTTTAACAGCAACGGGGCATCAGCAGTAGGAAGGGTGTTTTGGAGGAAAGGAGAGATGTGTTTATATAAAGAAAGCCTACATTCTCATGTCAACACACTCCTTTCTATATTTATGGCCTTGTAAGTATTACTTAATCTCCTGGAGACTTAATTTTCTCTCCACCGAGTTCAACAGGGTTGTTGTAGGGTCAGATAAGATTAATGTGCTTGAAAATACCTTGATAACAATATGGTATTTTATTCCCAAAAAGAGACATTATTCAACCAGTAACATTTATCACTGGTTGAGTGTCAGGTGCTAGTTCTGGGTTTTGTGTAAGTGGTAACTAACAGGAAGAGTTCTGCCCTGAAGAGATTTTTGTTTGTTGGTGTTCATATACTGCCTGATCATATCTGATAATCTTCTATATCCCTTCTTCTGTTCATGATAGGTGCATTGTTTTATTTATTTATTTATTTTATTAATTAGCTCTGTTTTGATGCAACTCTTCTTTTCAAGATCAAGGGGAATTAGATTGAGTTGGGTGCAAGGGCCAGAATTTTCTTCCTTGACAGCTTGGCTTGATATTGGAACTGAACTTATCGCAAATGGATTCCACTGAGGATTTTTTGGGGGGAAGAAATCATCAACATTCCCTGGAGTAAGGTTGTTTCTCTTTTTGGCTGGATTTATACATTGGCCATCCAAGTTACCTTTTGCAAAACCACAGTCATTAATAGAATATCTGATGATTTCTAAAACTTTTCTCAACATAAGGTATTCTAAGGCAAATGATTCAATAACTTGGCAGACTTCCTGAGCCCATTATCAGTAGCTAGGAAGAGCTGATTTATTAGGACACCAACATAATTTCTAAAACTTGGCCTTATTTTGACTTTGTTAGTGTCATAAACTGTTTATTCAGGCTTTATTCAGCTCTATTTTTGTAATTGTGGGATTTGAGACTATTTTCACTTGAGATGTTCCAAGAGTGAGCATACTCATTTCATTTTTTGAATTTGTATACCCAAAGGCTTTGAAAATGTTACATTTTTTGTTGTTTAAAGTTTTCTTAACTGAAGCCTAAATAAAACATGCTTATGTGAAGTTGTCTGTATATAATACTTAGGCCATTGTTCTTGATTAGAAAGAATGTTTTTGTCAGTTATTTGAATATATGACAGTCTCAAAGTGGTTTTTTTTTTTTTACTTTCTGGATTTGCTCTTTGCCAAAGTTTTGGATCTTTCTTTTTTATTTTATAAGGTGATTCATGCTTTAGTAGTAGTTTGTAAAGTACCTTAGACCTTTAAGTTCCAAAGTGCCATAGAATTACATTTTTACGTGATGAATTACTTTCATAGTTTAGCAAAATTAATCTGAATACCTTTTGTTCTGGCAGTGCTGACTGATCACTATATTACTCCAAGAAGAAAAATGTTTGCTACTACTCTGAAGAGTCCTGCTAATAAAACAAGAAGAATCTGTAGGTAAATGAGTGGGGACTTAGTGTGCATTATGCCCTCGTCTTTGGAGTGCGCACAGTCAGATCTTTTACCAGGGTAACTGTGATACCCTTAGGCTAACTAGTGTGAATCTTGCCCATCTGTCCCTCATATAGATAACCCAAGTTCTTTTCAATGGGGAAATTTTCTTTCTCAGATAGGTCCTAGGGTAACTAACTATAGAGGAAAGCACAACATGTACAGAGGGAGTAATTTTCTGTGAACGGGTGGTCCTTATGAAAGAGATACTATTGTTGCTGATGCAAAAGTTATACACCACACCATGAAAAAAGTTTTTCTGTTCTTTCATGAGATTCTTCCCACTTAACCATGTAGCAGACATGGAGTAAGATTAAAGAGACAAATATAGGCCTGTAGAGCCTCCAATTGAAAGCTCAGAATCTGGTGAGAGGGAGGGAGATCCCAAACCTAATTGCACTGAAATTTTGTCTGGGACTGAAGACAGGGTATTCAACACTGATAAATGGGCCATACGGCCATACGTGCATTGTATCCATGAGGAGAGCCTTGTATTTGGAGAGGGATTGTGTCTGATTCTAAGATTGATTCTGTCACTTGCTGATTTTGGAAGCTTGGGCAAATTAAAAAATGCCTTTTGCGCTGGACAGATAGTACAATGGGTGGGCACTCGCCTTTCCTGCAGCCAGCTTGCAGTTGATCCCTGGCATCTTTTATGGTTGCTTGAGCCCACCAGAAGGAATCCCTGACTGCAGAGCCAGGAATTAGCTCTGAGCACTGCTGGATATGCCCCTCCCCTAAAAAAATGTCTTTTACCTTTATCTCCTCAAGTTTCAAGTGGGGCAGTGTCCTTTCTACTCACAATGCTATTCTGAGGATTGAGAAAATTATATAGAATGTCCAACTTTCTGGCACAAAGCAGAGACTGAATAAATGCTGAGGGATAACCCTTATCCTTTTTTGAAATGAATATATTATATATATATATATATCTTTGATTTTTCTCTGGAATCTTACCAAATACTTTGGAACCTTTAAATCTGTTCTCTAACAGGATATTGCGTCTTCAAAATAAAATTTTATTATTTATGCATTTAATAGGGAGTGACAAGGACAGCAAAAGAAATAAGCACTTACGCAGGACAGAATGAGCTCATGGAAGTGTATAGATTAGGCTGATGGTGGGAAGGAGACAGAGAAGGAGGGAGGGCAGAAATGAGAAAGTGTCTCAGTTTGGAGAACCAGAAAGTGGCATTAGCTGTATTCTATTAACAGTAGGTTTTTTTTTTTTTTGGTTCATAAAGAACATAGCTTTTTTTAATAAAAAATAATCACCCCACTGCTCTCTAAGCATTGTTCCATTGGTGATCAGTACCTGCAGCTTAGAATAAGTCCTGTGTCTTGATTATGACATTAGACACAGTACCTGTAGTTATTATATCTTTTCCAATATAAGGTGATATTTATTAGAATCCATTTGAAACACTTGCTTTGCACATTCATCACACACATCTTTGCAGAGTAGTACAAATATTTTGTTTTAGAAGATTCACATGTTAACTATTGTTATGTTATATAATGCTTGTTCTGTACTTAGAGATGATGTTTTTAACGTTTTGCTCATTTAAAGATAGATGTTAGAGTCAGAATGATGTTATCAGTTCAGTATGGAAATATTTGAGAAATTTTTAATGAAATCAAGTAGAGCTACTCACTGCTTTTATGGCATATTTCTGAATAAATATAGTGCTCAGAGACACTGGTCAATATGCAATCTGCTGATATTATTTTTATGTGTCATTAGAATTGCATGTGTGCATAGAAAGTTTTTGCATTACACTCTGTAATCTTACTAATGTAGAAAGTTATATTTAACAAGATGTTAGCACACTTTAAGTTTCTAAGTCTAGACACACAATCTTTTCCTGTTAAGACCACATAAAATATAATGTAATATATGCATATATATATACATATATATACACACACATATAATTAATCAATTTGGAGCAGAGGGAACCAGGCACTAGAGTATATTTTGAAAGCTGTTAACATCTTAGTAAGTGCTTCTGAACCAACATTCCACTCAACATGAAACAATAAGACCTTGTTTTGCTACTTCAGAACAAGAGAGATTAACATTCTTTGGGAAATGGTTTAAAAATAATTTTTTAAAATCAAAATAGGTGAAAAAAAACCAGTTCAGTAGTGCTGACAACAGTGGAATTTGAAAGTCAATTTCAGTAATCTCTGAATTCCAAAGTAATGCAAGGAAGTTGTCTGTTTAAGTTAAAAGTTTGGAAGTGTCATCTGGATAAAGGTTGGTTCCCCGTCCTTGTGACAGGCAACTATGATTTGTATCGGGCATTTGGATACCCATCAAAAATAGACCTCATGCCCACAAATCAAAAAATCAGATAGGTTGGTCTAAACATGCCTTTTTCCAAATATGACTCACCGATCTTGATTGAAAGGGGTTCTTGGTTAAAAAAGGGTCCACGAGATTTAGTCCTAGATATTATGATTCATGAAAACTGCCATGAAACCTGGGAATGTGAAAGGTCAAAACTCAGGATTGGAGATTGCTGACTTACATCATTTTAATTTTATTTATTTTTTTCCTAAAAGATCCAGAAAGGTCAGTGGCTTTATAATCCTCTGGTTTATAGTTATGTAAATTTCTGAGAGTACTTTTTATGTCTTCTGTACCACATAGGAAGTATTTTACCCTAATTTTACCCAATGACCTTTGAGAGAATCCAGAGATCAGGGTTGGCTAACTTGGCAGCCAGAGTCTTCCTCTGAGTGATTTGCCATCATTCATCAAAGTCCCCCCTTTTTTTTTTGTATTCCAAGTTACTTTAAATAAAATAAACACTTCTTTTTGCCATAGTCACCTGCTTCCTGGATTCCTTGTCACTCTGGCTAAGCCCTTCTGCATTTCTTAGATGACCCAGGAGATTTATGGGCAGTCTGGCTTTCAAACCACTCATCCTCAAGGACCCTTTCCGTGAATCCACATTCTAATGGGGTTAAGGCAGATTCCACTGTTCCCTCCTCACTTACCAAACTTTGTTTCCTTGAGATGTCGCCTTTCCTGCTAGTGAAAATGAACCACTCCTTTCTTTGGGCTCCAACAACAGCATTCTGTTTACCTCTTTATTTATTTCTTCTTCATGTTGTATAATGACTTTTCTCTTGTATCCATCTCCTTTTGACTCCAAGGATGTTGTCTAGTTCTTTCCACACCCAGCGTTAACAATAGTGGCCTGTTTTTTGTTTTGTTATGTATGAACAAAAATGAAATTGAAGGAGACAATGTTCAATCCTGTCCATCTCTCCTGGAAGAGAAGAAGATTTACAATTGAGTGGGTGGGGCTCTTTCCCAGAAATACCTTTTTATTCCCAAAGATGGGTTGTCCAATGCTGGGGAAAATGCAACCATCCTCTTTCTGCCTAACCTGAAGCAGGTTTGTCAGGCAAATGCTCACTGGTTAACCTAAGCCTGAACAATTTCCAAGTTCTTATAACCACATATGAGAACATTCGGATGCCTTATTGGAAAATCTATTTAAAGAAGAAATAATTTCACTAATGAGATATCTTTCTTGGCACCGAGTAAAGCCATCAGATAAACAGTTGCTCAGACAGATGTGATTTTTCCATAGAACGAGGAGTTTAGCTCAGAGTCTTAACTGTGTATGTATGTTTCTTGGAATAATTACAGAAAGCAAAGTGAAGAACTTATGGAACATTTATGTACTTGCTTTCTTTACTAGTATTATCATTTTTGTTTTATGTTTTTTATTTTGTTTACTTTATTTAGACACTTTTTTACTTCCTACTGGAGTTATCTCAAGCGTCTGGGTTCTCCAAAAGAGAAAAGAAGTATAGAAACTATTGCTCCTCAATCATTATCACTAACTCCATAAAGCAGGATC
>JAOXYA010000019.1:16231087-16243893 GCA_028565675.1 Sorex palustris
GAGACGTTACTGGGCCCGCTCGAGCAAATCGACGATCAACGGGAGGGCCTTTACCTTTACCTTTACCTTTATCACCAATTCCCTAGAGAGACTTCAGGCCTCTGGATAATAGAAGACAGCAGTCTGTCCCAGCAGCTGGTGAATGGCAAGATGCAATGGATTAATAGCCTGGGGAGAAAAGCCCTAAAAAATTTTCCCATTCCAAAGAAAAGGGCACAGCACTGAGTCAGAACGCATTATAAACCACAGCGCTGTAGCACATGACTTTGACCCACTTGGGTGAAACTCTGGAACTGTCGGTGTCTATGTTTTGTCAAACATAAAATAGGACTAATGATAAACTTGTCTTAAAGAGATGTGAATATTAAATGAACTATTAATATTAAATAAACTATAAATTATCTGTTATAATTTATAAATTCTATGTGAAATTTAGCTCTTTTAATAATTTGCATTATTGTTACTAAAGGCACAGAGATGGGGATAGCTAAGGAAAAGTACTTGTAGAAAGATTGGACCTATAATTTATTCCATTCATGATAAATAATAATTTTACTAATTTAACTTCAATCCTACAAGTTACTTTTTGAATACTGGTCGATATAAATGGCAACCAAGTCTTGGTCTTTAAGGAGGAATGGCCCCTTTTCAAAAAAGACATTTATTATTGTTGTTGTTTTATATTGGGACTATGGTTGTCTGTCTGGGTAGGGGAGAATTGTGGTAATTTCCTTCCTCAGGGAGTTGAAAATGAGCTTCTCCCAAATGTCACACCCTTTATAAGCCTTTCACAATATTCCAGTCAGATGTTCCCTCTTTTTTCTGCTGAATATAATTTGGTTGGTACATATACTTATGGCATGTATGATCATCTGTCTTCGTTTTTTGTTTATCTCTCTTCCTTGACTTTACTAAGTAAAGTATAAGCAAATAATCTGCATTATATCTTAGTTCTTTGAAGGCAATTAGAATAGAGCAATTAGAATAGAATAGTAGGTACTCATAAGAGTAACAGAGAACAGTATAAAGAGGCTCTTTGCTTTTTTCTGTAGGGAAGTAGGAAGGTGAGGGCCTGGGCTTCAATTCTTACGGGTAAGAAAAAAAGATTCATGTCATAATTCTTTCTTGAAGAACAGCACTGACTAAACTGATAAACTCAAAACTGGCATATAAATAATGGCTCTTCTTACTGTTTTTTTGAAATGCTATCTTCTTAGGACCGGATAAGGAAAGATAAATAACTTTTTGTAGAAAATTAAGGGGTTCTATATTATTACTTGGTTAGACCTTGGCAAGTACTTCATTGAGTCCTAGGTTAAGAATTTTAAGGGCAAGAGAATAAAATTGTACTTATTTCTGGGAAACAAAAGGAGTGCCTTTTTATTGCATCTCAAAGGGACTGTTTTGATAATGCACACGTACTGGTTGGGGATCAGAGAGAGTATAGTGAGTGGGATGCAACTGACACTGGTTCAATCCCAGGCATCCAAATGGTCTCCTGAGCCCCAACCAGCAATGATTCCTCAGTAAGGAACCAGAAGTAAGCCCTGAACATAGTCAGCTGAGGTGATGCCCAGGAAAGTTAAGTAATGTGCCTATGAAACATTCAGTAAAAATATGATTTTCAAATTCTTCAGGGCCGCTAAAAGTTGTCCCTTGTTTCATTTGTGTTTTTGTGCTTGCTTGCTTGCTTGCTTGCTTTCTTTCTTTCTTTCTTTCTTTCTTTCTTTCTTTCTTTCTTTCTTTCTTTCTTTAACATAGTTGTTGGTTGCCTGGTAATCTTCTCTAGTGTGCGTATTTTATTTCTCAACTAAATTGTAAATATTCTAAGAACCAAGAACTCAGATCATATCTTTGATTTCTTCTGGCCTCTGCCAAGTCTCTGAACATTATTATTCACAGTAGGTCACCCATTCAGGATTAATGATTTCTCTGGGCAGCCTTTGTTTGCACAAATTACTGTGGGTGAAGAATTTGAGAGATGGGGGTAATTCCACTGGAAGAGAAGAAAAAAAAATAAGGAAGCAAGATTAATGAGCCTAATGAGCCTAAGGATTGCTTATAAAACTCAGAGGGTGTTTTGGAGGGGAGGCAGGGACGGCGTTGTTATTACTGTATTTAAAATTGTTCTAATGATAGAGTGGGAGAAAGGGTACAGATAAACTAAATTGCTCTAAATAGCACTTTATAGCAGTGGTAGAAAAATACCTTCAGAGAGGGCTAGAAATGGGAAAGAATGGAGGTGGGGATTTGGGAAGGGCCACAGAATGCTCCCCAGTGCTTTTGTTATCAGTACCCTTTTGCAAAGACAGAACTTTGATATGGAAGGTCAGTGCCTGGGTTTGGAAGACTTTCTTTGTACATCAGCATCTTTTCCTTTATTATCCAGACCCTTCTATCTGATTAAAACCCTCAGCCTTCGCTCTCCCTAGGTCTCTTACTCACCTTTTTCTTTTTCCCCTCTCTTCCCTTCCTCCAGCCCCTTCTCTTGGTACCTTCCTTTCATTCTCTTTCCATCATCTTTCTCTCAATTTCTCTTTTGTGCTATAATCCCATTTAGGAGCACAGCTTTATATTTTCTCTAAGCTACATTTTATTTCCAGTGACTCACAGACTTCGCTGGAAATAGGGAACGATATTTATTTCCATCGTGGTAACTCTCTGCATCAGATGATACTGAGCACTGTTGCCTAAGTTTAAACATCAGTAATAAGTCAGAAGAATAAAAACATGATTATGCATTTTGGAATTTTACATAGTGCCAACATAAGAAATCATCAGAACCATTTTTGTTGACAATAAGTCATAAAAATGATTAATAACTTAATCACATAAAAGACATATCCCTGTACACTAATAATCTTGTAAGGATGTGCCCGGGTTTTAGACTGCATTTAGAACCACCTATTGATCTAAACTGTTTTCTTTCCCAAGTGTGTTAATAGTGATTTCTGGTTTTTCTTTTTCTTTCCTTTATCTATCTTTCTTTCTTTCTTTCTTTCTTTCTTTCTTTCTTCTTCTCTCTCTCTCCTTAGTTTATCTTTCTTTCTAATTTTCTTTTTTTTACTTTTTTTTAAGTCAAGCAAAGTAGCTTTTATTGAAAAAAATTGCAAGTTTGTAAGTCTGTAACTGTACCTCACTGTGATTCATTTAAAAAAATAAATATGATTTTTAAAAAATTGCTTAGAAAGATATAAGGGAAAGAGAAGAATCATATTCACCTCTGCAGTGGAAAGAAATAGAGATAAGCATTCAAAAGAGAACAGGGGCTTGAAACAACAAGCTTCAAGTGACTTTGGAGAGGGAATTTTGTCCAAGTCTCCCTAAAGGTCTTGTCTTGAAAACCTCAAGCACTTAAAAGTTAGTCTGTCTGGGCACTGTTGCCTAAGTTTAAACATCAGCCCATTAGATTCTTCCATAGCTTCTCCTTTTCTGAGGGCTCCACCCTTCTCTGGGTGGGACTTTGGATTTCTGCCTCTGGGTGGTGCCTCAACTCTGCATCCTAAGAGGTCAGGTTCTGCATCTCAAAGAGATGTGTTCTTCATGCCTTTGGCTGGCCAAAATCCTTAGGTACTCTCTTAGGTCCTTTTTTTTTTCCCCCTTTTCTCTTTGTTTTTTGGGCCACACCCTGTGGTTTATTTCTGGCTTCACTCACTAACGGTGGGGCTCAGGGAACTCTAGGGGTGCTAGGGATCAAGTTGCATGCAAGGCAGATGCCCTACTTGCTGTACTATCTGTTGGACCCCCAAACTTGTTTATGAATATTTCTTACTGTACAACTAGAGTGCATAAGTATAACAAAAACCTTGTACGCTGTACGTTGGGCATAGATCACATTAAATGGACCTGGGGAGGTTGGGGGAGTTCTGGGGTGACACTACCACCCAGGGCATCTGAGTAGGGCATCTCTATTTCCTCAGTAGAGATCAGGAAGCTTCTGGAAGAAAAGGAAGCATAGTGACTTCTGGTATAGAGATTAAGTAGAATCCTGGTGAGAACTCTGCTGTCTCTGCTTCCAGTGCTTTATTTTGTTTGTTTTTATGTTTTGGAGACCCCACCTGGAGGTGCTCAGGGCTTATATCTGGAACCAGGTGGGGTGATGCCAGGGATCAACTGCCTTCAATCGCATGCAAGGCAAGTGTTCTATCTCTTGTACTATTACTCCATCCCTTTGCTATCAGCTCTAAACTGTGGAATCTTGGGACAATTACTTAACACACTGACACCAGCAGGCACCATTGGGAGCTCACAATTGAGTGTGATCAAACACAAATTGCAGCCTAAGTGTGAATGTGGCAAACATGGTATGCCACAGTGTCTACACCCTTAAGTAACAGTGTCATAATTCTATTCTCTCAAAGGTTTAATTCAAGAATTAATGGAGTTGTCAGTTCACCAGCCTTGTGCATGTTCCTCTTTCAGCTGACCCTCAGCACACACACATTAGCCCTTCCTGTTCTTCCATCTGTGCTTGCTAGCCCACAGCAATGCTTCTCACATTTTCTGTTCTTTTATTATTATTTCCCCTAAGGAGATTGTTTCAGTCCTTTAGTTCTGAACATCCACTTCCCGCTAGCATTTTATTACTAAAGAACATAGGCATATTTTCTGCATATACTATATAACTGCTGTGCCCTGTGGCCTCACGGAGGGTCACAAACTATTATAATAGCTGAAGTTCTCTTTTATTTCCAACAGCCTGTTTTTAAACCCCTCCGGGATGAGCTAGTTCCTGGTGAGGATGCCAAAATGATTGTATTTCAGATGATTGAACTCTCCTCCAACCCAGGGCATTGCGGCATGATGGTCCATGAGACTAGCCTTTTAGGAGATAGGATTGAAGAAGTTCTGACCTTGGAGCATAAATGTTATCTCTGTCTCTTTTCCCCTGGATGTTTCCCTCTGAGATAGATTCTTAGATATGGGAGCAGTTGGTGTGGAGAATCCTGTCAATAATTGATACCCATCCATGCCAGTTAGAATCTGCAAAAGCAATTAGAGTCAAGCCATCTTACTTTTTTAAATAATTGTTTAGTTTTGTTGTTGTTTTTTTCTTCTTTTTTTTTTTTTAGTTTTTGTTAATGAATTCATCGTGTATATGAAACCATCATTCACTGGCCTAAAAGTACTGGGTGGGTGGATTCTAGATTCTAATGGAGATAGGACCACAACACCTGGCAACGGAGAAGAATTCAGCACTAAGAATTTGAAATGTTTATGGGGAGATGTTGAAGCTGAAATTAGGTTCAAATAGAACAGCGGACAAACGGATGTTTCATTAGTTTAAATACAAGCTGGCTATCCCATCCTGTGAGTTTTGAAAGTGCCACATCTGTTTCATCATCACCCTGTTTTATTATTAGTAGTAGTGCATGTTTCTTTTATATTATGTCAGGAATTCTTGAAGTGAGTGTATATCTGTGTTAGGTTGCTCCAACAGTTGAGCAGTGTAGCCTATACCAGGTGTTTATGCAACAAAAATTAATTTTCTTCTGATCCTATAGATATCAGCATATCTCTAAGCACTTTCTCTGGGGTATTAAATACTCACCTTTTCCTATTGCTGTTCAATGGTCTTCCCACTGTCTTTGTCTGTCCATGCATATTCAGTCACCCCAGTTTTACATTTACCCCTTAAAAGACACTATCTTTACAGACATTCACATTTTAGGGTACTAAAGCTTAGGACTTCAACAGATTATCTTTGAAGGATGCATTTTGGTCCATAGCAATTTTATACCTATCATGGTATGGAAATTCAATAATGAATAAATGGATAAATCAATGGATAGATTAGATTTTATTATATTTTTGCAATAATTCCAGTGATTTATGAGTTATTAGTAAGTTCTTGGGAGTGTTTGTTTCTTTACCTTAAAAATATACTTTGGGGATAAATTTCCCTGGGAAACATTTCTATTTATTCAACAACTAATAACTATTCTCTCAAAATTTGAAGAGTCATGCCATCAACTGGTTTGCCTCAAACATTTGCAGGACCTTGGACAAGAGTTCGGCAAAAACCTGCCACAGATTTAATCTTTATGACCTTAAAAATCCTATCAAAATTTGTTTAAAAATTTATGTTATTCTCTGATTGATCTACCTTTGGAATGTCCTTGAAGTCCAAGGACATTTGACTTTAAAATTCTCTAACTCCACCAAGTTCTCCCTGGAGGCTGGCAGCCCCAGATAACCACCTCAGGAGAATAAACTCATTTTTTGGATTTGCACACTTATGTAGGAAATTTTGAAACTTGGTTACTCAGACCATACCCGGAAGGAGTCACTTAGGCTTGAGATACTCATACACTTTGGTCCAATAAATGGCTTGTTTTGATGGTTTGTTTCTGGGCTAAGAATGGTACTCCGGTCAGTTCCTTCTGCAGCTGACACTTATACTGAGATTATTTCTGTACTCAAAATTTCCTGAGAAGTGAGCACCAGCCTGGGGGGGACTAAAATGTTACAATACAGCAAGATTGTGGCTTAGCCACATTAACAGAAATGAAAGTGTCACAGCTGAGAGTTCACTTCATTGCATCTGGACCCTGAGCCTAAGATGTCTAAACCATTGATGTCGCTGTAGTTTACAGCCCTTTGCGAGGAGATTTCAGTTGGAAACAGAGTTCTAAAGGCTCTTGCCTCTTGGACCTATCACTGTGCCATGCCCTTCACCCCTCCCTCTCCACTGACCTTTGCTCAGGAGACATAGGGTAGCATCCTGTGGATGATGCAGTCCCATTTCCCCTCTAGAAACATGCCAGCCCCCTGCTGTTAGCAACATTTAACTTTGTTGCTAGAGTTTTTTGAATCAGTCACTGTTTTCAGATGATCTGTGCTGCTTTTTAGATTGTGCTCATAGTTTCAGAAAATACAAAAAGGGAGTATTAAAAAAATAGAAGGAAAAGCCAATGTTTTTCTTCACTAGATAAAATAATTTATATGTAGAGACCAATTTGCTTGCCAGGGCACAGCAGGCAGACTGCAGCCCCGTGATGCTATGCAGGGAGGGGGCTTCCGGGCTCCTGACAGAGGGTAAGAGACCCTGCTAATTAATTGCATGGCTGACTCTACCCAGCATGGGTACCACATTTTGCCATCAAAGTCCTTGTTTAGTCAAAGCTCTGTTTTTTTTAAAAGTTTATTTATTATTTAATACATCATCTCTATTTCCAAAGAGAATTTGAGACAGCTAAAAAAGATGTGAAGGTATCCGGGAGGCTCTGTAAAAGAGGACATTTGTAGAGAATTGCTCTCAGCAGAAGTTCAGAACTTGCTTTTCTTCCTCACATTTTTTTTTAATTTTTTCAAATTTTGTTAGTATGAATGGCAAAGTTACAAAGTTCTACATGATTGGGTTTCAGGAATACCGTGTTCTAACACCTATCCCTTCACCAGGTCTACCTCCCTCCCGTAGTTTCCAAGTTTCCCTTCTGACCCCTGGACTTCCGCTATGGCAGGAACTTCTTCCTCTTCTTCTTTTTTTTTCCCTTCTTCTTTTTCCTTTCAGGCAGTGTGGTTTATAATACTGCTACCAATAGGATGTCATTCCAATCTCTTTAACTCCTACCAGCACCTTGTCCTGTCCAGAGTGATCATTTCCCCCTGTCATTGTCCTTGTGACATTGTCCTCCCTGACCTATCCTTACTGTCCTCCTCAGAACAGTGGCAGTATGGCTGCTAAGGACCAGTTCTCTTGCTCTTGTTTCTATTGCCTTTGGCATTAGTTATTGTCCTACTGTGTTTCTCTGCATCCTGCTTGTGTCTGCCATTCTGTGTCTGTCCCTCTCCCTCTGACTCACTTCACTCAGCATCTTTCTTTTCTTGATAGAATTTGCTGCCCTTCCTTCTCCCCTACCTGCTTCCATCCTCCCTCGCCACTTCTCTCCACTCTTTGCTGCACAGATTTAGGTGATAGCTTTTGAGCTTGACCTACTCTCATCTCTACATTTATCTAGGAATAGCCTTTCATTGCTCTGAGAATAAAATCCAACTGAACTATATTACAGCCACCAGCCACATCACTGCATCCTCTAGTCTCTCCATTCCTTACATAACTCATTCCATCGCATCCTCATTGGGCTTTTCATTCCTGGAAAAGCTCAGCTCACCTTCCCTTGTTTTTGACACAGTCTTTTTCCTGCAAGAATTTCCTTGATTTGTTCCAAATCCCTATCCTTTACCCTCCTCCTTCTTCTTTTAGAATCTCTTCTCCATAACCACTATTTCTAAACCTACACTCATGCCACAGTTCATGATTATACTTTGTTAGTTCCTATATGTCATTGCTCTCCATTTTCTCATTCTACTCCCATATTTTCATTTATTTACCTTATCACTTTTTTCTTGCTTAACTAAACATATCATCTTCCTGACTGTGGGGACTTCTGTCCTGTGCACCTGTGAGTCTCAGGGCTTCATGCTGAATCTACCACAGAGCAGTCACTCAACAATGGTTTGGCCCATGAATGAATAAGAAACTCTAGCTTCCGGAAGAGGTTTGTCACACTTCACTTGACTTAGAATGTCTGCCAAGCATATTTGCGTTTCTGGAAATGGTTGCGCTCCATTGCAAAGGAATGGGTATATAATTACAAAGTCTTACGTATCTGGGAATCGATAAGGAAAGAGTTTTCAGGAAACAACCCCTTTGGGTAACAGCATCACCTTCAGTGCTTGCCCACTCATGTCTTTTCCCTTGACTATTTTGTCCCAGAAAGCTGACCTAACATTCTGTTATTTGCATTGGCTAATACTCAGCGATACTCAGGGATTCCTGCTAGTTCTGCAGCTCAGGGTGGGCCCCTGACCTTACTTAGAAGACCGTAGGTAGTGCCAGGTATTTGAACCAGGATCAGCTTCATGCAAGGCAAGTGCATTACCTCCTGTACTGTTTCCCTGTACTGTTTCTCTTGCGTCCAAGATGAATTTGCATTTTCTTTTGGTAGTGCTGGTGAGTGAAACCAGGACTTCACACTAGTTCTCTGCTTTTAGACCATCTATACCTTTGGCCCTAGATCTGCCATTTAAATGTACTTCATGAGATGATAAATCAGACCAATATAAAATGTCCAAGAGTGTAGGGTTTAGATTTAGAACCATGATGATTTAGAACTCTTTAGATCAACCATTAAGTGACTGACAGAGACTAGCTAATCTAAACAGTTTTCATTTGAGAGGTGTGTAGGTCTGCTTTTTTGCTGTTTTCTTCATTTATTCCTGGGACCATCCTTCAATTATGTTGCCTCCCTCTGGTGGCTGCTATGTGCATATGGCATCCACTGAATCAAACTTAAGTTTGTCTTGCTTTTTTGTTTGGTTTGGTTGGGTTGGGGACACACCTGGCTTGCTCAGAGCTTTCTTCAGGCTCTGCTCAAGGTTAACTCTTGGCTCTGTACTCAGGAGTGACCCCTGGCAGCATGCAGGACATTATATGTGATGCCAAGAATTCAAATATAGGATGGCTATGTGCAGGGTTTACTTGCAGTGCCAGTGTTCTAGTCTCTGGTTTGCTTGTATTTAAAATTAAAATAAAAAGTCATCATGTTCTGAAACATGTATATAGGAAAGTGAAGAACTTTGGAAGGGAGGTCTTCATTTTATTTATTTATTTTAAATTTGGGGTTCTTGGGGGCCACATCCAGCAGTGTTCAGGACTTACTTCTGAGTCTGCAATCTGAGCTCATTCCTGGTAGGGGTCAGGGGCATCATATATAGTGCTGAGGATTAAAGCCTGGTTACTGCACAAAAAGCAATATTATACTATCTGCTATATATCACTCCAGCCTAGGAGATTTTTTATAAACAAAGGATCAAATCTTTGAAATTGATTGGGAGCATATATTTAAAAAATCCTGTCATTTTTGTATTTGAAATAAAGAATGCAACCTGCACTGGCTATAAATGAAATCAGCATCCTGAGAATTTAAAAGGCATGCACTCCTATGCTCAAATCCCTCTGTTCGGAGAACATGTCTCAAAACTCATTCAAATGGACAGGCCATAGGTCTAGATATTTTTAGAGGAAGCCTTTAAAATCTGTTCTGTATTTTGCTTTGAATTATTCCCAGTGCACACTCTATAACTTACATGGGATACGATGCTGACTTCTCTCATCTGTGTTTTAAGTTTTGGGAATCACTTGAAAATCACTTTTATCTTCACCTATATCTGGCCATTTTGTAATGGGGAGGACAATGCTCTTGTGAGAAGGATAAGTTCAAGGATAAGAAATAAACACCTTTCTTTTGTTTCTTGTCCCCTCTCATCCCTCAAATCCAGAAATAGTCCCCTGAACAGAGCCAGGCACTCAGCATGACAGGTGTTCTGAAGATGATTGTAAAACCTATTTATTCAGTAAGGAAATTTTATGCCATTTACATTCAGAGCCATCCCTATGATACTGAAATAGGCTTAAGCAATGAATTTTTCATTTTGTAGACTCAAAGCCAGATAACTCACCTGGAAATACACACTGTGTAATTTCATTTCATGCACCTAATCAATATCAGTGACTGAAATCTGCATTCTCCTTGTGAAGAAGATACACTTTTTTCATTATGTATATTACACATATGGTATAATATTTTGCCAGAAAAATAGGTCATACTTATATTTTCAGATTCACTGTGTTTGTATAAGCTTTTAAGAATAGTTTTAAAGACACTGGCCTATTTTGTTTTAATTCTAACTTTGTGGAATGATAAAGTGTGATTAAATCTCTGTAGAATAACAAACTCAATTCTGGTAAATATTTATAAGCTTTTAGCCACAAACAAGTAGAAATAGACTTTTTTATGGTAAACCAAAAAGTGTACCTGAATTCAGATCAAAACACTCACTGAAATGAAGCATTTGGTATCTTCTATGGTAATACATACCTCTAAGCAAGTTAAGTTTTTAATAATGGTCACACTGGCCCCATTTCAGGAGTACTAATGATTGATAAGAGCCAAGAATTTTGCATTATTCTGTAAAATAAGTATTGTGCTATAGTGATCACAATTATTTTCTAGTTGCATGCTCTTTGCCCTTTTCTAAGGTTGTCTAGTTCCTTTGGGTTTGGGGACTATTCATGCATCTGTTCAACAGTTTATTTGGATAAGCTAGCTTTGCTGCAAATCCTTGAAAGCTATTCTAAAATAGTATTTATTTTATTCATAATGAGACATTGAATTGAAAATGTGGAAGTTTTTTTTTTTTTAAACAAATTGTGTTCTTCAGAAACCACAGAGCTAGTACAGCAAGTAAGGTGATTGCCTTGCATGTGGCGATGCTGATTTATTCCCCCAGAATTCCCATAGGGGTCCCAGAACCCACCAGAAGTGATCCTTGAGTGCAGAACCAGGAGAAAGCCCTGAGCACAGCCAGGTATGATCCTAAAATAAACAAATACATAAACAAAATACAGATTGTGTCTTCAAATTAACTAATCATCTGAAGGTCATTCTTTGGTTCTTTCACTTTTTCTGCAAACACTTGAATGTGTGTCATGTGCTGGTCTGTACCGTGGGAAATAATATTGAGCAGAAGCAGAACAACTTTGACCTGTCTACAACTTTCAGGTATGCAAGACATGGGCCAGAAACCCTGTGGTCTGTGTTCCAGTTCAAATCCCATCCCTGTCACTTTTCTGCTGATAAGCTTCAGAGAAGCTGCTTAACCGGACATAGTCATTCCCTCAGTGGAAGCAATAGTGGATAAACTTTTTTTTTTTATGAACCCATGCATATGAAGATCTTTAAAAGCATCAGGCACTATAAACACTGTTGGACATAGTTCTGGAACATGAAAGTGAATATGTCATTTGAATGTTTAGATAAAAAGCTGAAAAGCTGAGACAACCGTCAGAAATCAAGATTTCAGTTTAAAAATGAACACTTAGGTGTTGTTTTCTTACAGAGGGAGAAGAACATTGCTTTGTTCCAAACTTAACTTAACTCACACTGTGAAGTTACTTAGAAAAGGGAGAATCTGAAAAATAGGAAGTAGGAGGAAAGAAAAAAAATGATGAGATGATGATGTAAAAAATGCACGGTATGAGAAAATTTCAAGAAGGGTCTTGACAACACATCTGAATAATGCTGTGAGACAAGAAGGAAAAACCTCTTGCATTTATTGATGATGAACGAATAGTTGACATCAGTAGTATTCTTAAGTTCAAATAGGGCTCGGGCCAGAAATGAAGTATGATGGGTTAAGTTGTTGTTTGGCACGGGGGAGGTGGGGGAGAGGTTGTTAAGAGATTCAAGACGGAGTCCTTTCTAGGAATTTTACTACCGGTTAGTAGAGAAATATGGTAATAGCTAGAATGGAAATTTGGATTCACAGGTCTTACTTTTTAGTGGAAATCACTGGAGAATATTTAAAAGTGAACCAAGTTTGAGAGAGAAGCTGCTTACACATTAGAGGAGATAGAGTTATGTTCTGGAGAGTTATATAGGCTCAGGTTTCTAAGGAAGTGAAAGTATGATCAAATTTAAAGAAAGCTTGTGCATACAAAGGTGAACTACACTTTTTGGTAAAAGAAAGATGTGGAAGCTTCTATCTGATGCCTGATGCCCATATAAAAATTATCATGCGTAATGGGCGAGGGTTGGGGTCCGAAGAGAATGAATATTGATGTCTTCATTGAAGAGAGTGCTGGAGTGATAGCACAGCGGTAGGACATTTGCCTTGCGTGCAGCCAGCCCAGCCGAGCTGGGTTCGCTGGGTTCGATTCCTCTGCCCCTCTCGGAGAGCCCGGCAAGCTACTGAGAGGATCTTTTTTTTTTTTTAGGAGTGAAACACCATGAGGGACAGGT
>JAOXYA010000019.1:16300830-16321961 GCA_028565675.1 Sorex palustris
AATGGAGACGTTACTGGGCCCGCTCGAGCAAATCGACGATCAACGGGAGGGCCTTTACCTTTACCTTTACCTTTACCTTTACCTTTACCTTTACCTTTACCTTTACCTTTACGTTAATTAAGAGACACAGTGGCAAAATGGTTTCAGAGACAGAACCCAACATTCCGCTGTCTACGGGAAGTTTATATGAACAGTCAGAGCAAACAGACTCAAGGTTAAAGGATAGAAAACAATCCTGCATGCAAACAGCTCCCTCAAAAAATCTGGGATGGCCACAGAAGTATCCAACAACATAAATTTCAGGTTGAAAAATATTGGAAGTGACAGCAAAGGCTATTTTCTCTTCATCAAGGGATATGGACAACAGGAAGAAATCCTACTCTTAAATGTATGCGCACCTAAGGAGGGAACAGCTAAATATTTAAAACAACTGCTAACTGATTCAAAGGAGGACATTGTTAGCAACACAATATAGCCAGAGACTTCAACAAGGCCTTGTCACCTCTGGATAGATCAACAAGAACAAAACTAAGCAAGGAAACACTACTTTAAAAGAAGAAATAGAAGAGAGAGGGCTTCTAGAACTATACAGAGCTTTACACCCCAAAAAGAAAGAATACACGTTCTTCTCCAGTGCAAATGCAACATTTTTCAAAATAGAACATGTGTTAGGAAATGCAAAACATACCTCAATAGGATGAGGAAGATAGAAATAGTATCAACAATCCTTTCAGACAATGATGCACTGAGAATAGACATGAATCACACAGACACAGAGAACCAAATCAAAGATATGGAAATTAAACAACTCAATGTTGAACAACAAGTGGGCCAGGAAGGAAATCAAGGATGAAATCAAAAGATACCTGGAAACAGATGAGAATGAAGACATGAGCTACAAGAACTTATGGGATTCAGCTAAAGCTGTGTTAAGGGGAAAATTTATAGCTCTGAAAGCATATCTCAGAAAGAAAGAAAGAAAGAAAGAAAGAAAGAAAGAAAGAAAAATAAGATATATGGAGTGAGAATTACCTTTGTCGTTACAGAACCAGTCCAGATAGGGAGAATGACGTGACACAGTGACACTAGCTTCTGATACAGCTTGGCCTTGGGAGTCTTTGTATTTCTCCTATTTCTTCTATTTTTCCCTTTAACATTTCCAGTGAGAAATGGCCTCCAGGATCCTTCATCCCCTGAGTCTGGTTTTTTGTGTTTCCTTGTGCCTTATACTTCCCCTGCCATCAGCTACACTTCAGTAGAGAGACCAAACTGGTCACTAGATAGGCACGGTTCATACTATCTGGAATGTTCACACAATGTCAGCCTTCATTTTTCTTCAGCATCCACTTGTTTTTAGGGGGGGGAATAAAAAATAAACTCTCGTCAGGGGCCAGGGAGATAATATAGGAGTTAAGGTACTTGCTTTGCAAAAAGCTGATTCCAGTTGATCCCCAGCACCACATATGGTCCCTAAGCACTTCCAGGAATGATCCCTAAGCACAGAGCAGGAGTAAACTCTCAGCAGGTGTGGCCCCAAAATACATAAATAAAACGTTAGTTGATAAAGAGCAGAACATGGCAAAAATCTGACATATGCCTGTTTGTTAAAAAAAAAAAAAAAAAACCTCGGGCCAGAAGGATAGTACAGTGAGTAGAGTGCTTGCTTTGCGTGGGACCAACCTGGGTTCAATCCCCAGTGCACCGTATGATCCCCTGAACCTGTCAAAAGTGATCCCTGAGTGCAGAGCCAGGAGTAAGCCCTGAGCATAGCCATGCATGACCTTTAAACAACAAACAAACAGATAAAAATCTCTCATCAGGAGGCAATTGGGAGCTCACATTTGATGCTTTTGTGGACTAAACAGCACTGTGAGCTTTTCAAAGACAAGGGCTTTCTTTAGTTTCTCTTAAAAACCCAGAACCTAATTTGGTATCTAATAAAGAATGGATGAATGTCACAAGGGAACTGGTGTGGCCCTCAGAGCAATCTGGTAAGGTGCCCAGAGAAGGTAGAGAAGGAGGTGGACTCCCCAAATGCAGATACATGCCATCTCTCTGTTCATTCATTGTCTTGTTCAACAAAACTTATCAGGCAAGACAGATTTCTAGGTGCAGGGGCACTGCAGTGAGGAAAACCAATTTAAAAACTCCTTACCGCGAAGAAGCTGACATCCAAGTCAAAACCACTATAACCTGTAGGATTTCAGAGATTATGCAAGGGAGAATGGGAGTTAAGTAAGGACCCAAGAGAGGCTGGATGGTGGGGAGGGAGGAGGAGGAAATTGTTTTCTGCTGTATCACATCTTGTCCTGCATCAGGACACAGTTCCAGGGATTCCACTCAGAATCCCCCACCCCATTGCTTTCTAGAACATTCCTTTTCCTTCATTTCCCACATAGTCATCTTTGTCTTGCAATCAGGCTATTTGTCTAGCACAGCCAGGAGGGTGAAGATGTGTGGCAGTGTCCTATGCCAGGTGGCGTGTTGTTATGAACCTGTGAACATCTAGTGTCTTTGAACTTGGTAACACAGTCCCCACCCACAGAGCCTTCATTCCAGAAACTTCTGGGACCTTGTCCAAGGCTTCATTATTGATTCACGGCTATACGAATCCTTCTGGGTGACTTTGTGCCCTTGTGTATGGTGCAGGGACCTCACTTGTTGTGAAGGGGTGACATACTCCTTCACACAGGATAGGAGGCCGAAGGCTGTTCATCTGCCTGTTTGGAGTGAGATCCCTGGGAGAGCGCTGGCTGCAAAATGAATGTTAATGCAGAATCATCCAGGGGGATCCCAACAGGCAAAGTTATCATAAGGCTCATCTTCCAATCAAGAGTGAGTTCAACTTAATGACTTGGCGAGGTGGCCATGTGCACACTGCAGAGGGGATTACACTCTGAACTGATCTGGAATTACTGTGTTTCTGTTACACAAAAAGAAGTGATCCTGGTGTTTGAAAACCTTGAGGATGACCACAGGACGTGCTCTTCCTGTGAAGAATGGCTGCATTCTCATGGCTGCACTTGGTTCCAGACATGGGAGTCTATCTCAAATGGTAACAATCCACCTCTTTCATATTTGTAAGAGAAATTTGGCTCCAAGGAAAGAGGTTTCAGCCCTGCAGTTTGGTAAGAAAGGTCTCTATGCTCACTTCTTGGCCCTAAACCACCCTGCTTCTGACATGGAGGTGCCACACACAGGGGGTAATTCAGTGAGTGTGGCTGGGAGACCTGCAGTTTAATGTGATTCGAACACTCTACCTGGGGAGTCAGCTTCCCCGGGGAAGCAATTTTCACTGCAATGCCAGCTTGCCACCTGTGCTCCTGACAAACTCACTCTCAGTTGAAAGGGAACATGCCCTCCTCCTTGGGTTTCATCCATTTGCTTGAATGACTCTAAGAACTCAGGATAGCAATTTTCTTGTTATAGTATGGATGTAGCATAGAGAAGGCAACTTGGGAATAATTCATTGAAAAAAACCCATGGGGCAAGATAGGGGCTAGGCTGAGGTGATTCCACACTCTCTGAGTGTTCCTCCTCACAGTCACCAACCCAGAAGCTCTCTTATCCTTGTTATTGGGTCTGAGGTCATTACCAATGATACTTGGTCCAGTGGTGCACCACTGACATTTCAGTGCTTGGGCCCAACAGGGGGGTCCAGGGTTAAATTTGGTGCCTCCTGCATGCAAGCAAGCACCCCAACCTCCTTTAACCTATCTCTTTTGGTTTTTGTTGTTGTTGTTTTGTTTGTTTGTTTGTTTTCTAAAGAAGCTGTATTCTATAGGCAAAACTAGTGATTGGTGATTGAACTCAAGGTCTTCAGCCACTCTGTTCTTCCAGGAGATCAGGAAAGAAGGAGTTTTGAAGAGATAGGGTAACGGGGTGGGACTGAGAGTTCCAAGTCTCAGATACCTACTTGGTTCTACAGGCAACCAGACCCCAATCTTAGGGCCCTCCCAGACTCACATCACTTACACCAACTCAGGTGTAGATGAAAGAGGTTTGTTCTGAGTATGAAGATATCTTTATTACTCTTTCCACTTGGAACAGTCCAAGGGTTTAGGAACCTTGTGCCAGGAATCAAAAAGCATCTTACTATCCATCACAATTTCCCAAGTCCCAGGATGTGCATGTTTTATGGGAAATTAATCTCTTTGATGAGTAAGTGGAAAGGGCAGAGGAAATTGGAAGCCTGCCTTCCCCAGATTCAGTGACCAAAGCTTCCAGAAGTCAGGTTGAAGACCCCTTTGGATAGACCCTTGGTTGGAGGAAATCCAAGACAATGTGCACCCAGGTCCTGGCACCTCTGTGGCCCACAGGGGAAGAGTGAAGACTCTGTCTTCTGGGCTCCCACAATGCCAGAGCATTACTTCTGGGAGTGCAGGAAAGGAGAAGAATTTTATTTCATACATAGGAGGTAGCAATAGGGCGAAAGAACATTCCAATTAGGTTTTTCCTGCCTCAGTAAAGAATGACTCATTTTGTCTGCAATGATATATTACTGTTTAGATTCTGTCTGAAATGGCTGCCTTTTGGCTTAGGGTCTGTGCATTTTGCATTGAGGATGTACTTCACACATTAAATAACACTTTCATATTTTGTGCCATTGAAGTCAGTGGTTCCTGTTTTCTCATTTGGGTCTCTTGGGAACTGATCAAGATCAGGGGAAATTGACAGACATCATGACTCTGACCAGCTCTGCTGAATTCACAGGTCCATGCTGAGGACTCTGAGACTCATCTGAGCTCTACAAGAAGGAGCTTCCTGATTTATTAGTCAGGTCTTCTAGGGTGCAAGAGGAAAGACCTTGGCACCTTATTACACTTATTACCTTTTCCAGCAATAAAATTCTGTGACTCCAGGACAAGGGTGGGCAAATTAGAGCCTTTGACTCATCTAAACTTGCCACTAGTTTTTTATTTAAACAAAACTCTGTTGAAACATGGTCATACTCTGGCTTATATATGATCTGAATCCAATGGACTCCATCTTGTTTTTGCTTGTCATGTCTAGGTGATGATTAAACAGCATGATGCAGTTCTTCAGTGACTATGAACTAAACTGGAATGTTGTCTGCTGATGGTGGCAGAGGAACCCCATGCTGTGTATTCTGTCAGGAGACATTTGCCTACCACCTAGAGACCGATAAATAGACTTAGCATGAGTAGGGATGTAGCTCAGCAATGGAGCACAGAGCTTGGGGGTGTGAGGTCTTTGGTTTCACAGTCCTTAGCAACACACACACACACACACACACACACACATGCACACGTATTTTAACCACAAATGACCTTAACTCTGACTACTTCCCTGCTTCATCCTTTTAAACTCCTGTCTGCATGGGGGTGTGGCTTAAAGGGTAGAACATATGCCTAGTAGGTGTGAGGCCCTGGGTTTGATCCTCAACACTGCATGGATACCAGACCACTCTCCAATGTGGCTCTGGTGACTCCTGAGCAAGGCTGGATCCACACACCCCATCTGCAGGCCCCCCTATTGAATGAACTTTGCCAGAAGTCACTCCTGGCCCCAACACCATGGGGGGATCACTATGTAAGAGCAAAAGCAATAGTTCCCCCTTTGCCCTGATCTTCTTAGGGAACACCTTGGGACTTCCCCTTAGTCATGGCCCAGAATTGAGATTCTTAGTCTCTAATAAATGCCTTTTGATTATATTGCAGCTTGATTATTACTTCCTCAACTTCTCTAGTTGTCAGCTTTTATGCTATCAAGTGCTGTAAAACTACCATGTAACTAAATCACTAGATGAAGACTGTATAGTTCATGAAGCCAAAAATATTTACCATTTCACTCTTTATAGAAAATATTTGCCAGATCTGTTCTAGAGCACACATTTATATTTTATAAATATATAGATAGACATAAACAGTGCACATTTGGTATTATTTCAGCATTCTATATAGCCTATGCCTTAATGAAGAAAAATGATTTATCAGCCTCATTTTATTTTTTCATTTTTTCATTTAACAATTAAATTGAAAGCTTTGCGAGTGATCTCAATGCCAGAGTATAACTGTGTGACTCTCAACACCCTGATTCATCCCTTTGCAGTGTGTGGCTTCAGAATGAGGTGAATATTCTTGTTTGAAGCAGGATTTCTCAAATTGGTTTTAGGATCATGATTTCCTACCAAACCTACACAGGTAAGTTGAGAGGTTGCTAGCTCCCTCCCTTTTCCTATTCCTACAACAGGCAAGAATAAGAGTGTGGAAGTCTTGGTTGTTAATGGTGCTCTAGTGTTCCACCTATTCAAGAGCTTGACTCCTCCCAGAAGCAGATGCTAAACAAGACATGTAAGAGATTTATGGGGAAGTAGTGGCAGGAGGTATCCCTGACACTGACATAGGGCTAGGCCTTGTGAAAAGGGAGAGGGAAGGACAGACTGAGGAAGCAATCCTGGAAGCATAGCGCAGCTTTGAGAATCACTCTGTTGGACTGATGGAATAATGTGCAGGAAAGACTAACTTGCATGTCCCATGGAAATTAACCACTGGTCTGGAATAGCCCTGGAAAGCGTGGTCTGGGCTGGATGTGATGGGGTGGTCAGTCAGCCATGCACCAGAAGAAGGTTGTCTGGAAGGATAAGATCCCAGCATTATCCTCACTCTGCCACATCATGCACCCCATTCCTGGGCCTCACCTACCAAACTGCAGTAGACCTAGAGGTCAGATATTAGAAAGATTGTTCACATTTCTCTTGGGCTCATTGCCTTCATGGGGAAACCGGACACTCTCCCTTCAAACATCCGAATATATGTCCATTCAGCAAGACGGACGTAAGGAAGAAAGGAGAGTGGCAGGGCATCCAAGATGGATGGGAACAATGTGTGCTTGTTCCCTGGGAGGCAGGCTTGGGACACGCCCACTAGGCATTACGAGAGGCATTTGTGTAGGTGTTCTGGGTAACTTCCACTATCCTCACACTCACATATTGTCTTCACTCTTCCACTGGGGATTTTCCAAGCAAAGGCTCTACAGCAGATATCTGATAATGTGGATCCATGACCAAAAATATTTGATATTAAAGGACCTTGTAAACATTTGATGAGTCATTTAAAAATATATAGTTATGCATGGGTATGTGTGGATTCAAATGATTCGATTTTGCTCACTAATATTTATAGTAAGACAAGAACAAGAGTAAATCCATTGTACAGAGTTCCCCTCTATCTGCTCGGCTTTGCCCACATGATGTGGTAAGGGTGTCACCAAAGCCAAGTTTGATCACTGCTCAATGACCATTAATTGAGTTAATGTGAGAAAAATAGGTTTATTCTGGTGCTAGCAAGCTGAGATAATGGTGGAACTTATCTCCGAACACCATCTTACTGTCAGGTTGGGATTTGGAGTTTATAAAAGGCAGGTGGAGGAAATGGGAAAGAAGGAGGGCTGGAGGGGAGATGGGGTTCAATCATGCAGCATGAGGCTGAGAACAATGGTTTGATGAAGTCACTGGTTTGATAAAGAACTACCAACCTGTTCTTTGTAAAATTTATAATGCCAATGAGCAGTGGCAGCCTTCAGTGGTCAATATGATACCATTAGGGATCAGATATCTCTTGTTGGTTCTTTTCCTCAAAGTAATCCATGACTGGCTCTTAGTTTAACACTAAATACACAGTTTATTGGAACATTTCTTAGCATTTAGAGGAATTATCTGAAGGTTCAGTGGAGAACAAGATGGAGTTTCTAGCACCTTCTCACAATAGAAAGGAATCATTTCCTTTCACTATGAAAATTTAGAAAAAAGTTTTTAAAATAGGGAAAATTAGAATAATAAATCGCAGGTTGGACTAGGAATAGACTTATCACCCCGTTGCAGCAATTGTCAACTTATGAGTCTTATATAAAATGGCCATGATAAATCTTTCTGCAGTGTTATTAGCTGCATTCTGTATAAAGTGCTGAGCCCAGGAACTAACCCCTGTTTTGGTCATTTTATAATCCATAGGATTTCTATGAGACTATTTGAAGCAAGAAGGGTGGCAAAGCTTAATTGTCTGCCACAACATTTTTTGGTCTAATTAGCAAGACAAAGAATTGAATTAGCTATTTGTGCTTCTGCTTCACAGGACTCTTAGCATGGAAGATGATATTTGATGAACTGGGCTCCTGCCGGGAAGCACTGTTATATTTTCCTATGCTCAGATTTGTTCTCAAAGGAGAAACACTTTGATCATTATCCTAAGCACCCAAAGGCTAGACATAATGAACATAAATAAGCATTACCTAAATTCTTTGTGTGTACCCACAAATCATCCTTTTCCCTTATACACTGTTACACATACAACTCACACCCAAGAACACACAATCTCTCTTGTACACTCATGAAAGTCTGGCATCCTTTTTGTGTTCTTTTGCAGTAGTGCTGAATTACAGATTTTCTCAGTTGCCATTATTGGTATTTTGAGTTGAATCAAGTCAGTCTTATCAGATTAAATTGAAGTGGGAAAATTAGAGGCAGGACCTTGAAGGAACCCAATTTAGAAGCTGGGCAAAGATAAATAGGTCATAAATCACAAAGGTATAAGAAAGAGCAAGAGCAAGTAAGTAAATCCAGTCAGGTTGTGTGAGCAGGAATGAGGGTCACATAAACAATAAATGTCTGTAGGAAACTTAAATCATATTCATCATTGACTGTATATGTTAAATGAAGAATGTGTTCCCTAGAAGCATGCAATCTGTAACTGGTCTATAAAAGCTCTTTGTGAATTAATTTGGATTCAATCTGTTTTGGCAAAACCAGGTTGAGTCCACGTGTGTAAATAAACACAGAGGCCCTCCCTATTTTCTCTCCCAGTGCCAATATGTTTCTTGGTCAGATTTACATAATAAAATAATGACTTTATGTCTCACAATCTGTTAATTCTCTTAGAGTGTTTGTCATTCACATACGATTTTCTCAGCAACTGTTTTCATCTGCAGTGAATGTTTCCTGATGGCAAAATACAATTTCATGTTAATACGCTGGTCTCTGAGGGTTATACAATAACAAGGAAGAAAAGGTATTTGGTTTCAATAGTATGGTCTTTCCTTCCTACACACTCAAAAAAATTGCAGTTTGTTGTAGGCAAGTTACTGAGAGTACCTTGCCCACACGGCAAAGCCTGGCAAGCGACCTGTGACGTATTCGATATGCCAAACACAGTAACAAGTCTCACAATGTTACTGGGCCCACTCGAACAAATCGATGAACAATAGGAGGACAGTGACAGTGATAGTGTTATTGTTTGTTTGTTTGTTTGTTTGACCACACCCAGTGATGCTCAGGGCTTATTCCTGGCTCAGCTCTCAGGAATCACTGCTGGTGGTGCTTGGGGATCATATGAGATGCCAGGAATTAAACCCAGGCTGACTACATGCAAGGAAAGTGCCCCTGCTGTGCTATCTCTCTGGCCCCACACACTGCAGTTATACACACACAAACATATATATATATATGTCCCAGGTATCAAACTCAGCCTTATATATGCAAGGCAAAAATGCTCTACCACTGAGCTACACCCCTAGTCTTGCTCTAGGTATAGCTTTAATACATTGCCTTGTAAGCTATTTGCAAAACGAGAATTTTTTTACTGTTACCAGGTTCTAAAAAAGCAGTAAAGGTTACTGGGGTCAATGCTTTAAGAGGCATGATGAAAATTCATCACAAGTGAACAATCTAATCCAAAAATCAACTAAGGACTTGAATAGATAATTTCCCAAAATGATTAATAAGCTTATACTGCCATGCAAGTCTAATCATTAGGGGAATGCAAATCAAAACTACAATGAAATACTATCTCTCAATGTTATGATGGCCACTAGCAAAATTTCACAGAAAACCACAAATCTTGATGAGAATATGTAAAATCCTTTTATATTGTAGGAATGTACAATGGTAAATATTATGGAAAACAGTATTACTGCTCCTAGAACAGTTAAAATAGTTATAATTTATAACTATTAAGAATAGTTATAATCTAAAATTAGATCCAGCAACTCTATACTCAGTGCTGCTGAGTATGTACTCAAAATAATTAGAACCAACAGCCACGTTCAAAACAGTGTTATTTCTAATACCCAGAGATGGACACAACCCAAGTAGTCATGGTTGAGTGAATGGATAAATAAATGTGGTATGCATGTACAATGGACCATTGTTTGACCTATCAAGGAAGGAAACTTTGACATGATTCAGTATGGATGAATCTGGAAGACACTATGCTAAGTGACTAATTCAACCACAAAAGACAGATCCTATCTCATTCAGCTTATATGATGTACCTAGTGTAACCAAACTCAGAACCAGAAAGTGAATGCTTGTTACCAGTGTTGGCAAGAAAGACAATTGCAGATTTGTTGTTTAATGAGTTTAAGTTTTGTAATGAAAAGAGTTCTGTGGAGAGTTGGGAAGGTGGGTATAATAATGTGAATGTACTTAATGTCACCAACTATATGTTTAAAAATGGTTCAGATATGGCTTGAAGGGGTAGCGCACATGCTTAGCACGTGGGAGGCCTTGAATCTGACCTCCAACATGTCATGCCTCTTACCCAGATCCATTTAAGAAATGGTTATGATGCTAAATTTTATACTATGTGTATCTCACAACACAAATGGTAATATTTTTGAGTAAAAATAAGTCACAGTGACAATTCCAAGTGCCAGGAACTATTCTAAGAACTTTACTTACATTAACTCACTTGACCCTCATAATAATCCTCAGCACTCTGTTATTATACCCATTTTACAGATGAGAAAGATGAAGCACAAAGAGGCAAAATAATAAGGACTGTGGTCACTCTGAGATAGCATTTGAAGCCAGGTCAATGGCCTCCAGTTTATGGTTGTGGGTCAAGGACACACTGAGATGACTCTGAACATTCTTAAAAAAGGCGGTGCGGGGGTAGGGGGGCGTTCTTTTTGATCACCTGCTGAAGATGAAGAGGCTAACATCAAGGCATGCCATCAGTGGTGGGGGCAGACTGCTTCATCAGGACTTGTCTGGACGAGTCCCACCAATTGGCTTTGGCTCAAGGAGAGTGGCATCTGCAAGTGAGGCCAAGATGCAGCAGACCACTGAGTGTCTGAGGTGATCGCAGGTCTGAGGGGCGGGACCGCCCACATCTCCTGTGAAGAGCACATGAGCTGTGACTTCTGTTCTGAGAATTCATGTACCTAAGTTTAGTCCAAGCTTGGCACTGGGGTCCCACAGTCCTGGGGTCCCATAGGCGTATGCATTCCTGCCACCTTCTTTTCGAAGAGGAAGCCAGTTGAGGGCTAAAGGATGGCCCGAAGACACAGCTCAGCCAGGCACTGAGGTTAGGTTCTTCTTAGGAGCCAACTGCTGGAGCTTTTATCTCTGCATGAAAAAGTGTATTAAGGATTGTGGACCCCAGACAGCTGTTCACAGAGAAAATACAACTGAAAAGTCTTTTGGAGAGTGGATGAAATCATCCCAATGTGGATGAGCTTCTGTTCACCTGTTGCTGGTTCTATGTTCTCTTGCTTTTTGGAAATTCTGTTTTTGAGACCCTCAAAGCTGGGCATCAGGTTCAGAGACCTTCGGCAATGCCTGCTTCTTCCCAGCAGAGAAATCACTCAGGCTACTTAGGACTGGCCCATCCCAATGTGCTTCAGAGATATCCTATGGGGAGGCAGGAACTGAGAGTGAAATGTTCTCAGGGAGTCAGACACTCAGACAACAGTCCCACACACGCCACTTCACACCAGCACTTCCTCTGCCTTGGGCTGAGAAGATACTTTCAGAGGATTCCAAGAGCAGAAGAAAGGCAGGGCAAAATCGAAATCGGGAGGCAAGGGCCCTCCCACTACTTTCTGCGGTTGGTTGGAAGAAAAATCTCTGTGTGCAGCCTTCCTGCTAGCCAGGGGGCAAGTCACAGAGCTCTGGCCAGTGAGATGGAGGTAGAAATCTCAAAGGCAGTCCCAGCAACTCTTGTATGTGTTAAACGGATGGCTACCTGGCAGTTACCCCTCCCCCACCCATATATATACATATATATATACATATGTATACATATATGTATCCATATGTATATATATATATGTATATATATATAAACTCTCTTTCTCTGCTTCTTAAACCTGAATGTGTGGTGGTAAATGGTGCCCACCATCTTGCACGCATGATACAATGTCATAATCCTTGGTGCTAGTTGCTGAATATTTCCAGTGGTCCTTCCTATGGTCACCTATAGAAAGGGCTTTGCCTAAACTGTTTAAAAATAGGCTTGACCATGTGACCTACTTTTGCTAGTGAACTGTCTTCTTCATCCCCACCCCTCCCCGGAAGCATGTGATATGCTGAGTCTTCCATTTGTCTAGGTTTCTGAATAATTCTTAATGGGTAGAAGACTTATGCTAATATGCAATGGACATGTGGTATGCACGGAAAAATATTTTAAAACCTCTGGAGGTTTGAAGTTATTAGTTATGTAGTAGTTCCTGGCTTATCCTAAAAAGTAACACCCTATAAGGACAGAAGGTCATCAGACCAAGAACAGAAGAGGAGGAAGGTGTTGAATAACTAATTAATGTCTAAAATTATCCACCTTTAGACTACTAGTTATATGAGGAAAAACAGCTCTGTGTTTTTTTTATAGATTTAATAGTGATAGAATTGCAAGTGAGAATATTCATAAATAATGTTGAAGAACAGTAAAGGGGAATTTCTATTTTCTTTCTAGTCTCGATGCTCCTGATATTTGACTTTTGTGTTTCTGCAATATGGCAGTTTCTCCAACACCAGTTGGGTGTCCTACAATTCAACTTGATTCTGACACTGAATCACATCAGATTCACATCAGATCTACAGGTGAAAGAATTCAACGTCTAGGACTGCCTTCCCCACTTTAGAAACCAATTGCAAATTGGGGCCTCTTTGATTTTTTACTGACCAACTACAAAAATGGGAGTTTCCACAGTTTCCTCCTTGGGCTTAACAATGTGCTTAGAATGGCTCACAGTACTCAGAAAAAATTTTATTTGCTAGATTTTTTATTTATTACGAGGGATACAACTTGGGTAGAGTTAAGTGGAAGAAAATAATCTTTAGAATGAAAAGCAAAAGAGAAGCTCTTTCTAGGGGGAAATGAGAAGGTAAACGGTCTTGAGCTTATGTATTGCAGAATTACTTGTTTTCTTGTGAAAATGTATAATCCTGGGCTTGTTATTAGGGCTTTCAGAGCAGTGCTTGGAAATCAGTGTGTTAATTCATGATTTGGAGACTTCTGATGTAGGGGGTCCTCTGAACCCATATAATCCAACAAAACCACATGAAGAGGTCAACAGAGATTAACCCTCAGGCTACTGGAAGAATGATTTACAGTCTAGAATCTTTTCTCACCATGCAAGAATTAGTAAGCATATAGGGCGTTTGCCTTGCACGCAGCCAACATGGCCGACCCGATTTCGATTCCTCCACCCCTCTGGGAGAGCTCGGCAAGCTACTGAGAGTATCTCGCCCGCACGGCAGAGCCTGGCAAGCTCCCCGTGACGTATTCCATATGCCAAACACAGTAACAAGAAGTCTCACGATGGAGACGTTACTGGGCCCTCTCGAGCAAATCGATGAACAACCGTAGGACCGTGACCATGATCTATAAAACTATGACTGAGGATTTCATGCAAAAAATTCCAGCACACATCTACCAGAGTTTCTACTTCCTCCACAACTGTACTACTGTACTAATCTATCCCCTGTGTTATGCCCCCTCCTCATCCCCTCACTGTGGTAAGCTTCATACTAAAAAACAGCTTTCAGGTTCTGTTGCTTTGGGGAATTTTGATTTCTCTACTATGTTTCTTTGTATCTGCACATGAGTGAAAGCATTCTGTTTTTCTCCCTCTCCTTCTGACTAACACCACTCAGGAATATACTCTCCAGACCCATCCCTGTAGCAGCAAATTGAATGATACTGTCTTTTCTTACATTTTATAACTTGAAAGTACTTTGAAATACATATTTGTTACACTAAAATATTATAGATGAACTGTAGGTCATTTTAGATTGATAACACAATCTCCATAATGCTAAAATTCACTTGTATCACTTGTCATCCCGTTGATCTTTAATTTGCTAGAGCGGGCACCAGTAATGTCTCCATTCGTCCCTGTCATGTGCTAGTGTAGCCTAATGGCATCTGTTTGCTCCAGGAATTCCAAGAGCCTCAAACCATTCATTCATGGTCTTCAAGAGGAAGTCTGACCATCTTGTAGGTGGATGGCCAAGTGTTCTTTTGATATCCCGTGGAACCCAGTTGGTCATAAACCACTAGTGGGTCTAGTCCAGCAGTCGTCTCCAAATTGCATTATGTGTCTGGTCCATCTGATTTTAAAAAATTGATGATAAAAAACTTGTAACAAAAATAGACAAATAATTTTTAAAACTCAATAAAAATAAGTAACTCAATTAGATAATAGATGAAAATTTCAATACTCACAAAATGAGATTAAAATTTCAAAAAGCAGAAGGAAAATAAACAGACAGAAGAATTGAAACGTGTCATTAAAGAATTAAAAAATGAAATGGAATGATACAAGTTCACACTGATAATACACCAAAAATTCATGAAATTAGCAATATCAGTTCTGACTTTGTAGAGTTACAACTTTAATTGTTGTAGGTAATAGAGAATTGTTCGGCTATTTTGAGAGACAGTTTACCAGTGTTTCTACAAAGCTAAAACATAGTTACTGCATAATACTGCAATCATGGATATAGGTGTTTACCTAACTGATTTGATATTAAGTCCACATACATATCTGCATATAAATGTTTATAGCAGTTTTCTTAGAAGCAGCAAAACTGAATGCAAACAAGAGATCTTCAGTAAGTAAATGAATAAACAAGCAATTTTTAGTCCAAACAATGAGCTATTATTCAGTGAGAGAAAGAAAGAAACTACCAAACCGTGAAATGGATTAATCTTTAATGCATATTGTTAAGTGAACAAAACCAGTCTAAAGAAACCACAAATGAATGATTACAATTATGACACACTGAAAAGGAAAAAAAAATAGAAGAGAGTAAAATGACTAATGTTTGCAGGTGTTTTGATTGAAGCCTGGGAGAAATTTAAACTGGATATTTTTATGATGGTTAAACCCATTCTTTATGTTAATGAGATGGTGAATGCAACACATTAAGGATTTGTTGAAACTCAGCACTTTTTGGCATGAAGAGTAAAATTTAATGTATGCAAATGAGAATAGTCATTTAGAACTGTGGAGGAATCTCAGAATAGGATGCAAAATACGATGAAAGAAAACAAATGTATTTTTTAAAAGTACATAAAAGACCTCCCTGAATGGGGTGGAAGAATATGATACTGGCCTAATTAACTTTAGGAATCAGTGGAGTCTAAAAGAGTAAAAACAGAAAGAATTGTATATCTGTATTGTATGCTAGTTAGTAAAGTTTCTTTCTGAAAGCAAATGAGTTAACAATTCTGGAACAACATTTTATATACATATATATATGTATATATACATATATGGAGAGTGAGAGTAGGAATGTAAAAAATTAAGTAAATTGTAAACAGAGTTAGATGGTGTGAGGTAGTTTTAACTCTGTGAAATGTGAAGTTATAGTTAGACAAATAGAATAATATTAAATGTAAAGTGATGAATTAGAGTTGGAGACATCAGTATGTACATGTTTAGTTTGACATAAAAAATAGATTATCTCATAAAAGTACTTATCAATGTGTATATGCATATATTAAGACTCTAGAAGCAATGAAACCCCATTAACAATGACCACACATGCCAGGCACATTGGTTTCTAATGCCAGATGTCCAGTTAAAGGAAGGAGAGATCATTGGGAAAATGGCAGGATGTATGATTGGAACACAACATATATTTGATGGGCCTGTAAGCCTAGCAGCACAGGAAAACAACGACTCTAACAAATTCTAGAAAGTAGTCAAATAAAACACTCACAATTATGTGGGTGTATTTATGAGACATGGGAGACAAATAAAAGTGTTTCTAGTGACCAACCTGGAATTGACAAGTTTGTTAATAGTCTAAATAATAGAATAAATTTTACTATTGTTATATATAATATAAAAGTCCATACTGGCAAATACATGATTACATGAATAAATAAGGGGGTTAAAATTACAACTCTCTTATGCAGACTATCCCTAATAACTTGTGCAGATATCTACCGATAAAGAAGTAGAGCTTACAACTTGAGTCTGTAAGTGTAGGGACTAAACAGTGAGTTTCCTTCAAAGAATGTCAAATGGAGAAGAAAAAAGCTTAATGTCATCAGTATAAGTATGGCCATTGATATGATATGATGATAATGAATTTACCTTTGCGCTTTTCTTCCCCAAAACAATTTATTCTAGTTCAGTCATGAAGAAAAACAACATACTAATTCTATTTCAGGGACATTTTATAAATTACTTGAGCAGTATTTCTCAAAACTTGAAAAAGTTTTAATTTATTTTTTTGTAAGGGCCTAAAGAGATAGTACAGAAGGTAGGATGCTTGCCTCTTAAGCACACTCACTGGGATTGACGCCAACATCTCATGTGGTCCCTGAGGACTCATTAGAATTGAACCCTGAGTTCAGAGCCAAGAGTAATTACTAAGCACAGCCAGGTATGGTCCCCAAACAAAACCACAAAGGAACAAAACTGCTACAAGGAGGCATGACTATTTACTGTAATGTGGGTCCTAGGAGATATCCTTAGATATCAAAGGACCTTGGAGAAGATTGAGAAAAATATTAATAAATTATGAATAACAGTTGATAATTATGTGTCAACTTTGGTTCTTTAGCCATGACAGACTTATATTAAAATTATGTGATCCTATTAATTTATAATATATATATATACGATAATTAATACTAGTTTGAGGCTCTTTGTGTTCCTGGAGTGAGCAAATGCCATTGGGCTACACTAGCATATGACAGGGACAAATGGAGACATTACTCGCACACCTCAAGCAAATCGATAATAAAAGTTATGACAAGTAATACAAGTGATAGTAGTAATTGGGGAAATAGCATGCAGTATTTGAAAACTTTGTATAAGTCTTCACTTTTGTAAATCTAAATCTTGACTCAAATAGTTTCTCCTAAGATTTTAATTCTAACATTTTATCTGTCCATGTTTCTTGATTATTTATGTAACAATCATGCCCTTAGAAAATAATGTTTTCTTCTTTCAAAATCTGGGTAGCTTATCTTTTCTTTACATATAGAAAAGATCTCTGGTAAAGCATTAAGCAAAAAGGAATTTACCAATTTTGTGGGAATTTTTTCAACATTTACCATAGAGCATACTGCTTACATTTATTCATTTATTTTTTGGTTTGGGGGTTAGACCTTGTAGTACTCAGGAAATACTCCCAGATCTGGGCTTGAGTGTTGTTCCTGGCAGTCCTTATGAGATCACGGAGTGTTAGGGATCAAATTCAGGCCTCCCATATTCAGAGCCTGTGCTCAGTCTGTTGAAATAATTCTCCAGCCCAATTATTGTTATTTAAGGTATATTTTTATTTATTCAAGTTCCCTTTATATATATTTATAAGTGAGAATTAGAGAAGTTTAGGAGATAAGATAAGCAATAATCATAGTTATGACTTTTGATTCCTTAGTGGGAAAATCCATTGCCACATCCTTTTCTTAGATCTTTCTGAATCTACATAATCACGAGTTTTTATAAGTGATTAACTCATTAGAAGAGCACCTCTCAAAGAAAATATGCAGTGTTATGATATTAATTTTTAGGAGAAATTAATCTTCATGAAAAATAGCATGGGCATGAAACAAATAGCCAATCCCAGTTCATTCTTGGTTAAATGCATATGGTTCAATGATGAGCACTAACCAGAGTCATTTCTGAGTGCAGAGTCAAGAATAACCCCATGAACAGCACCACATACAGAACAAATATCCACCACCCAAAAGATACATTTACAGTGATTTGTTTGTCAAAAGAATCATGATCAAAATTTGAATATAAAAGCTTAGAAAGGAAGTGAGACCGAATATAAAACATACTGATGAGCTGAAGGGGTTCACAATGGGGAGAAAGTTTATCACTCAAAGTGGTTAAATTGCAGGTACAATTCATGATGCAAGGAAGCACAGATTGAATTTAAGAGCTTGAGTACAAGACGTGACTTTTACAAATAGGACTCAGATTAGAAAGGACACTTTGATTTCAGGTATGACCCACATGATCTGGCACACAGATGCACAGAAACAGTAGTGATGAATATAATCAACAAGGAAAAAGCCACCCCGTCCATCATATTTGGCTTAAAATTTTTCCACTAGCTGTTTTATGTAGTGCAAAGAATGCTATCTTTCGTCATCATCCGTTTTGTAAAAGTAAATGCATGTTAGAAACTCACTGCATTTCAGAGATTTCCTAAGGAATACACACTGCTTAGCAAGCAAAGCCACCTGGCATTTTCTATGAACTCTGCCCCCAAAAGCAGACACAGGATATTCAAGAACCTTTGACTCCCAGGGTAAAGAGAGATCATCTGAGAGAAGGAAATTGAGTACCAATGGAGCAGTATTTCTCCATACACTAGAGTTGACTGGGGATTTTGTGAAATTCTGATGCCTGGTTCTACTTCCCAGCGATGGTCTGGGAGGCATAGTGACTATTTTTTCTCTGTCTCCTCCACCTTGTTAGAAAGGCAGTTTCAAGTTGTGTTTTGGCTCCTCCCTTCTTTCTTTCTATGTTACATGATACTAAGTGATGCAGATCTGGCCAATTAAAGAAGCCCTATATCCATCTGTTATAACTCTGCTTACAACATTCTCAGTACCAGAATAGGCCACACAGGAATTTCCAAAACCTTTAAAAAGGTGGATGTTCCAGTCTGCTTGCTTCCCAGTTGAAAGGTTACCACGTAGTTTGTGTGTTTTTCATTTGCGTTTGTTTGTTTGTGTTTTGGGGTCACACCCGGCAATGAACAGAGACTACTCCTGGCTCATGCACTCAGAAATTACTCCTGGTGGTGCTCTGGGGACCACATGGGATGCTGGGAATCGAACCCAGGTTGACTGACGTCAAGGCAAATGCCCTACCCACTGTGCTATCGCTCCAGCCCTAGTTTGTGGTTTGTTTCTTTAAAGCTGTAACACATTTCTTTTCACAGTGTCAAGAACTGAAGAGATGCAGTGAAACCTAGTCCTGAGCCCATTAACTGGTCCTGCAGAAAACTTTTCTGTACTTTTAAGTGAGTTGTGCTAATGTGTTTCCTTCCTTGTTTAAACGAGTTGAAACCATTTTCTTTGCTTTTCAAAAAAAGACATGGTTAACTGATCTATCCATTTATTTCCTGTATACCACTTCTTAGCTATATGTGAACCTGGTAATTTTACTAATACTGTTGCTCTAATCACTTGGTCAGAATTTTCTTTAAAACGACACTCTGGGATATGCATGAAATGTAGGGACTGGGTGATAGTACAGCAAATAGGGCACTTTCTTACACATAGCTGACCCAGATTTTATTCCAGGCACTCAAACAGTCTCCGGAGCTTTCCAGGAGTGATCCGTGAGCATAGAAGCAGGGATGAAGCCTGACACAACAGGGTATGACCCCAAACAAAAAAAAAAAAAGCAAAATACAGAAACTGCAATATATATTGAAGTCGGAAGGTTGTTAACTCCACACAAAGAAGGCCTCAGGGTTTCTCCCCTTTTTCATCAGGTAGGAAGAATCAGGTTTTTGAATCTGTCCTATAAGTTACAAGAAAGCTTAGTTTGCATACGAAAAGTACATTAAGCAGGAGTTGGCTATCTAGATGGTTCTGAAACATTTAGTTTCCATTTGATCTTTCACTACAAGTAGTCAGAAAATAGCTTGGCAATGCTACTCAGCAAATTCTCTCAAGGGCAAGGATTCACACCATGAGTTTTTCTCAGGTCTGTTGACTGAATCTCCCACTTCATTTATTGCCTGGGCACTGTCTTTTCTCTGGGGGTTGTGCAAAAGAGAAAAGAAACGCTTTGTAGAATGAGGTTGGGCTGATGAGTCTGCATCTCTTTCTCCCATGCTGCATTTTTCTTACATCAGTCGAGAATAAGGACATTCTTCTAATATGCTTCGCAGTGGTGTGTAGTAAAAGGTAAGGGCAGAACACCGGTAAGTAGGCAGAGATCAGAAGGATGTTGTCCGGCAGTCTCAGCTAAAAGTTATGGAATGGAAAAACACTTCATACCTACAAACTTAGAAAAGTACTGCCTTCTTCTATTTGAGGGTAAATAATCTTCTCTATTTTTTTTTTCTCAGTGTGTGAAAACAACTGTAGATTTTGTTGGAGAACTTAGCCACTAGAGGGTCCCTTTGTTCAAAGTCATGATGGATAACATTGAAGGATTTGTGCACAGAAAACCATAAAAGATGAAACAGTTACAGCCATAAAATATATGAATAAGAAAGAAATAAAGGAATTAGAAGGTAGTTGAATAACTTAAGTTATTAATATCTGCCTATATATTGCTACAGGCTGTTCACTGCTGCTTAAATAAAATTATTCTTCTTTGAAGGGGAGGAAAATGATTTTACTATAAAATGCACTACAACATATTGATGATTATTGGTTCTTCCTGGCTGATCAATGCAAAACTTTATTTAAGGACAGTTGGTTGCATTTTTACCTATCACTTGTATCCCCACCTCACTGAAACCCTCATTATAGGTTGAATAAAGGGGAAAATTATTTTTTACTTGAGTCATTAGTATAAATGATTATTTCTCCAGAAAGCCTGTGAACTTCTGCTATGAAATACATTGTAACCTAATAACTGCATTGCACTGTCCTCCCGTTGTTCATTGATTTGCTCTAGTGGCCCCAGTAACATCTCCATTGTGAGACTTTGTTGTTACTGTGTTTGGCATATTGAATATGTCACAGGTAGCTTGCCAGGCTTTGCCGTGTGGGCGAGATACTCTAGGTAGCTTGCCAGGCTCTCTGAGCTGAATACCTGTTGCTTGGCTACAAAAGGAGGACTCAGCCTAATAACATTCTTTCTAAATGTTTCTTTTTTTTTTTATTGAATCACTGTGGGAAAAGTTACAGAACCTTCAGGTTTAGGTCTCAGTCATGCAAATATCAAAC
>JAOXYA010000019.1:16743319-16756267 GCA_028565675.1 Sorex palustris
GATCATTGTATAATTGAAACCCAAGCACAAAAATTTGTAAATCTACAACTGTACCTCATGGTGTTTCACTAATAAAATTTTTTTAAAGTTAAAATTAATTAAAAAATAAAACAAATGCAAAAAAATTCCCCTTCTTATTTGCAAAGGGTGTGTGTGTCTGTGTGTGTGTATGTAACCGCGTGCACAGTGGTGGGGGGAGGGTGTTTTGGGCCACACCTGGTGGTGCTCAGGGTTTTACTTTTGGTTCAATGCTCAGGGATCACTCCTGGCAGTGCTCAGAGGATCCTGTGTAGTGTTGGGTATTGAATTGGGGTTGGCTGTGTGCAAGGAAAGTTATATCTCTCCAACCTAGATTATTATTATTATTATTTTTAATTGAAATGGAAAGATGGCAGTGAGTTTGAATCGGTTCTATGTTTAAAGCTTCCAGGCCCATGTAGGACATGCCTCTTCCTTTGTTCCACTGAAGGGATTGTCTCTTCCCAGTCTACTGGTGTAAGAAAATTTTCTGTTCCATGGAGGAAGGCCTTGGAGCTGTCCTTTCACTGGTGAAAAGGCAATTCTGGAAACGGTGTCCTGAGCTTTGGAAGTAAAGCTTAGCTTAGTAAAGAGCAAAGTAATGACTTAATAATGACTGAGTAATGACTTCGTAAAGCTTAGTAATGACTTAGTAAAAACTTCAAGCCTGAGGCCTGGGAGGTGGTTTCCATGGTCGAGCACTTGTCTGGCAATTGTGAGCCCCTGGGTTCTTTTCCAGTGCCACATGATTTTCTGAGCAACTGAGAGTCAGGAGTAGCCCCTGAGCATGAAGTAGCCTTCTGAGCATGAAGCCAGGAGTAGCACCTGAGTATCACTGGGTGTGGCACCCCCCTTCAATCCGACAATCAGTCATTCAATACATAAGTTTTAGTCAGAATGGGACTTGGAATTCAACTTCAGAAATGGAATAATCATGCCATTTCTCTCATCTCACTGTGACTGCAAGTTTGTGCACATGATACCGATTTGCCTCAACAAATCACCCAGGCAGGACACCAGAGCCTCATAGCTTGAGTCTAAAAGGATCATTTCACAAAAGTGGAGAGTAGAGTGAGAGCCAACTCCCAGAATTAAAATATATTTACTTTGGACAAAATTTTTAAAAATTACGAGTAGTAGTAACTGGCCCCACTGCAACTGTTTTAACCTCTTTTTGGCCCTACTTTTCTCTGGTGCCATGGAATTGGGGGGCAGCACTTGATCGGAACTCATGTTCACACTCACTTTCCCCACACTTCTGTTCATTTTACTCATGCTCACACTCCCTTTTCACACACTCATACTCACTGCATTTGTGCCTGCACTCACTTTATCCATGCTCACGCTCACTTTGTAAGGAATGTGTGAAAAAAAAAATCTTCCTGACCCTGGTCACACAGAACTCTTTCTTCTCCTCTCGCTGCTTCTCACAGAGACAACTAATTTCTGGGATCTTAACATCAAGAATGCCTTCCCTTCTCTTTGCAAAGCTCCTGCCCCCGTTTGAGCCCTGTCTCTTCTCCTGTTCACCAATGAGCCTCTCTCCCATCCGCTGTCCTGACCTGCAGGCTTCTGTCCTTCAAGTGCAGCCGTCATGTTTGCTGACAGACTGAGCTTTCAAAAATGCACATCTGGGACTGGAGCGGTAGTACAGCGGGAAGGGCATTTGCCTCGCACACAGCCGACCCAGGTTCAATCCCCAGCATCCCATATAGTCCCCTAAGCACCACCAGGAGTAATTCCTGAGTGCAGAATCCGCAATAACCCCTGAGCATCGCTGGGTATGAGACCCAAAAAGCAAAAAACAAAACACATCTTGAGGCTGGAGAGAGTGCAAGGGGTAAGACACCTGCCTTGCAGGTAGCTGAACAGGATTTAGTCCCAAATACTGCATATGATCCCCCTGAGCCCTGAGGAATGAATCAGGGCTAGGAATGCTCAGGGCTAGGAATGAGCCCTGAGCACCACCAGGCATGGCTCCCAAACAACAAAACAAAACAAAAATAAATAAAAATTTGCAAGCCCAGGGCCGTAGAGATAGTGCAATGGGTATGGTCCTTGTCTTGTATGCAGTTGACCCTGTTTTCATCATTGGCACTGCATATGGTCCCCTGAGCATCACCAGGGATGATTCTTGAACCTAGAGTCAGGAATAGCCCCTGAGTACTGTAGATATGACCCCAAACCCCCTCCCCCAAGCCCCTTGAGAAAAGGAACATGAATGAAAATATGAATATGTCCTTCATTTAAAACCATGGAAAGGCCCTTATTTCCTGTGGGATGAAGTACACCCTTTGCCAGGCCTTGGGAACTCTGGCCACACGACCAATCTTCCTTTTGCACTTCCTCCCAGCCCTTACCTCATCTTTGCTCTCTGTACACATACCTCAGGTTTCTTGCTCTGTCCTGGAATGTTCCATTCCCTCTCCTCCAGGTAAGCATTCACCTCAGGAGATCCAGTCAGGATCAGCACTCCAAGATCCTTCTGACCTTCTTCCATCCACTTCATGGTTGGGACACTCAGTTCTGTCTCCTCAGGTCCTCAGTAGGCTCTGGCAAGTCTCTTAGGGCAGTTAGAGTATGCTAAGCTATAACATAACAGACATCACTTTTGTTGTTTTGGGGCCACATCTGTTACTCCTGGCTCTGCTCTCAATGTTACTCTGTGCTCAGGGATCACTCCTAGGAGCGCTTGGGGAACCATATGTGGTTATGGGGTTAGCTGCATGCAAGGCAAGTGCCCATTTCTCCAGTCTCTGGCTTTTTTGTTGTTTGTTTCTTAACTTTTTCACTCCCCTTGCCCCCTTTTCTTTCTTTCTTTCTTTCTTTCTTTCTTTCTTTCTTTCTTTCTTTCTTTCTTTCTTTTTTTTTAAAGTTCTCTTTATGGTATCTGCAGGATGACACTCAGCAATGTGGGGTGGTGGTGATGGGTTTCAAACTCTCAGCATCATGAATGCAAGGCAGGTGCTCTACTACTGAGGTTCATGCCTGCCTGCACCCCAGCTTTTTCAGAGGTAGATTTTCCCCAACCAGACAGGGCTGTTCCTGAGCTTGGGGTCTTATTCATAGCTGCAGCCCAACCTTCTCAGGACCTGATCAATGCATAGGCCTGTTTATTTATGTATGAGTGGATAGATTTGCTTTTCCTATTTGCTTTTACATCATCTGCTCCTCTGAAAGTTCCTGGGCTTTCTGGAATTTACATTAAGAAATTCAGATACCAGCAGTAATATCCAGATAACTCAGTCTGGGCCCAAATCGCCTAATGAGATTATCTGTGTCTCTATCAGGAACATAATTTCTCCTGCTCTTCTATTCTGTCTATGCCCTGACTTGGTATTGACTAGGCAGCCCCTGTTTAAAATGGATTTGCTGATTTGAGCTGGCTAGGTATGGAGGTGCGATGCAAAAGACAGGGAAAACGTGGTTCCTGCTATGAGGAGTTGGTACAGGAAGAGGAAATGGCAGATCCTAGAAGGAGGCATCCCCATAAAATGGTTACTGAGACATTTTCCAAAGCCCCCAGAAGCTGTGCATGTCCCCAAAGCAATCCCTCTGAGCCATGTGACCCTAGAAAGTTCTCCTTTCTGTGTGGGATTTTGGCAGTAAAACTAAGGAAGGCATTTGGAAACAGTTAAGGTCACTTTGCACTGAGATGAAGGCTGTCACATTAAATAAAATGTCAGCTGATAGTTATTATGTCGTTCTTTTCTAATGATTTTATGCACTGTAGATAATTTATATTATGTATGTATGCATGTATCTGAAGAGGTTTTGGACTTGGCCATGTTACTGATCTTTAAGCGTTTAGGAAGAAGAGGCAAACAAGTGCATCTGCCTTGTTGAAGGCAGCCTGAGGAGGAATCTGCAAGAGTTCTTAGGCTTAACGAGGATGCACTGGGCTTTTGGTACAGAAGGAGGCATTTACCTCACCTTCTGTACACCCTAGACCAGAGAGACTCAGTCTCTTCCTTACAGCTCAGAAACACCAATCTGTCTTAGGTCTCTGGCCACTGTTCTGAGTAGAAGATCAAAATTTTAGAGGGTTTTTACATCATGCTACTAAGCAATATTTATTTATTTATTTTTGGTTATTGGGACACATACCCAGTGATGCTCAGGGGTTACTCCTGAATCTGCACCAAGAAATTACTTCTGGTGGTGCTTGCAGGACCATATGGGGTACTGGGACTCGAACTCGGGTTGACTATATGTAAGATACTACCACTCTGGCCCTAAGCAATATTTAAATTTAAATTCATTAGGGAAATTATAGGTTAAATCCTTTAGAAAATTATCAATGATAAGATTCTGTAGCCAAATACCTTTGTGCATTTCTTTTTATCTACTCTGTTGTATTTATTTCAAACATACAAATATTTTAGCTGTAATGATTGGAAACAGCTATCTGGTGTACAAAAATGAACACAATCTAACGTATATAGATTTCCCCCTGTAATAACAGCAGGAAAAAAACATGGAATGGTATGTTCAGGGCAGAAGTAATTTGACAATGTGTGCCTAAATCAATTATTAGACTAACCATGAGGCTGAACAGTAAGAGCTAACAGTAAGTCGGGCACTTGCTTTGCATACACCAGACCCAAGTTCTACTCCCAACTCCACATATGGTCTCCTGAGAACTAGTAAGAATGATCCCTGAGCACAGAGCCAGGAGTAAGCCCTGAGTACTTCCAGGAGTGGCCCCCAAACAGACATACGTACATATATTATTACTATTATACCTATCAAGTGACTCATTGAGGTCTTTGGGGGGAAGAACATCCTTGGGCCTGGTGATACAGTTCTAAGAGTAGAGGCTTATGTTTATAGGACTCTCAGATTTACTTGACGTCTGTTTTCCTTATCAATAAAGTTAGGCTCAGGGTGACTATGTCATATTGCTGCTGCTGCTGAGGGTATGGTGTTACCAGATTAAATATTCTCCTGTCTAGGTCAGAAATCTAGCTCAGTGATAGAGCACCAGTCTTGCCTATGTGAAGCCCTGGGTTCAATACCTGGCATTGCAAAAATAACATTTAAATTTATTTAAAAATAGATATTCAGGTGTCTAGTCAATGCACGGAGCAACGAGGGCTGGCTTCTGTCACCAGGTGGAGGTACACGTGCTCTGCTGGAGACCTAGCTGTCCAGGAATGAAGCCTGACAGGCCCAGAGAAGCTCAAGCTGCAATGCTGTCAAATCATGGCAGACTCCTGAGAATTCCTGCCTCTCCCACGCCCCTCCACACACACCCCAGACCCCTGTTCAGAGGGAGAAAAATCCTTATTCTGTGCAATCCCCATCACGGGAAAGCAAAATGCAAGTCAGCTCTGAAGGTCTTAGTTGCACGCTGAGAGTCTGGTAATTTCACCACACAGCCAAATGGGTCTCCATCCCCGAGATTCAGTCCTTGTTTGTCAAAGCCCAGATGCTGGTTTTTGTGTTTGGCAATCTGGCATTTAGCAGTGGAAAAATCCTCCACACTCTGTAAACGCTGCTAACACCAGAGCGCGGCACCGAGAGGAGAGCGGGACGAGGTAGGAGCAGGAGGGAGGCGTGACAGAAGGACAGAAGGAGGAAGGATTGAGAGTAGAATCTCTGCCACCTCCTGGGCCGCTCACCCGGGATCGCAGGGAGAAGGGATGGGAGGCAGTGCTGGGTGAGCTTGCAGCGGCACCCCTGCTAACCACATTACATAAACAAAAGTGATTGTCGGGGACAGATGAAGGCCCACAGCCTGCAGCCCCAAAGACCCATGCTGCCCCCTGGAACCACCTCTGACATTTAGCCTGAAGCATCGAGGGTGGGAGCTGACCTCCAGTATCTCCCAGGAGCCCAAACCTCCTTCCAGGAGACCCTCAGACACACTTGCATTTGGGAGGGGCATCCTCAGTACTACTGGGGTGAAGAAGGGCCCCTTCAGGTGTCTGGGCTCGCAGCTCCCTTGAGCCTCACTCACACGGAGAGACTCAGAAGCAGACTGTCTGCAGGGAGAACTACTGAGATGCACCTTCCTTCCTCAGCCTTGAGGTTCCAGAGGTGGGAAATGGTGTTTCCTCTGTCTGGGCTGATGGCTCTCGGCTCTCACCATGCTCTGTGCTATGAAATTCCACTGGTTTCTTTAATCTTTTCTTCCTGTGTGTGTTGGTCTGCTGGTGATCCGATTATGCAGGGCTGTATTGGCATTTTGGTGCCATCAGTCCTCCCAGGAGGGAGCCCTGCCATCCATACGTTGCTCTTAATCCTCTCAGGCAGGGAGGTAGCCCAGGGGTCTTACCCTGTCCATCAAGGCACCCCCTCCCTGAGACCAACACTTTGTAGGGCTAGTTTGCGAAGGCCACATGGAGGAGGATGAGGATGAGGATGAGGATGAGGATGAGGATGAGGAGCAGGAGCAGGAGGAAGAGGAGGAGGAAGAGAAGGAGGAGGAGCAGGAGGAGGAGGAAGAGCAGGAGGCGTGGAGGTGCCCACACCCCCAGTCTGTTGCCCACCCTTGCAGTCAGACCCCTCTGTGGATGTTGGTGGCTCAAGGAATAAATGCATGAAAATGAAGCACGCTCTGCCCACCGGACTGTGAGGCAAGGTGGCGGCCAGTCATCTGTCTCCTGCAATCACCTGCTGGGGAGGACAGAGAGGAGTCTTGTGAGTGACAATGCCATGGCCTGGGCTTTGGACAAGGACTCAGGGCTCTGCCTGGTGGTGCTGGGAGGCCAGCAGGGCTATCCCTGCTGATGCTGGGAGTGGGAATGTGGATTGGGACCCCTACCGTGGTGGGAGCATGCAATACACATACCTTAGTAACCCTGTACTCTCTCCCTAGCCCTGATACATACTTTTAATTACTTTTTATTTGGCCAGGAGGGCTTAGGACACATCTAATGGGGCTCAAGGCTTATTCCTTGCTCTAAGCTCAGGTATTAATACTTCTGGAAATGCTTGGGAGACTTTATGAGGGACAGAGATTTAACCAGGGTTGGCCACATGCACAGCAAGCACCTTAACTCGGGTTCTCTCTCTCTCTCTCTCTCTCTCTCTCTCTCTCTCTGAGGCTCCTCTTATCTTCTTATCTTATCTCTTGATATATTCTTATCTTATCTTATCTCTTGATATATTCTTATCTCTTCTTATCTCTTTATCCTTTGATTGGCATAATGTTGGATTTTTTAAAATATAGGAATACTGCTATTTATTCAGCCACTGATTAGCTGATTGAATTGTCCATCAACTCCACCTTACTTTATTTTTCATTTTTTATAATTTTATTTATTGAATCACCGTGAGAGCAGTTACAAAGCTTTTGGTTTAAGTCTCGGTCATACAATGAAACACCCATACTTTCACCAGTGCCCATTCTCCACCCACCAAAAACCTAGTATATTCCCATCCCAAACCCTCCCCCTACCTGTGGGGCAGATGATTTCCACATTTCTCTCTCTCTACTTTTGATTACATTCAATATTTTGATACCAGATCCACCATTATTATTTGGGATTTTTACCCCAACACTCAGATCTGCTGAAAAGGCAACTGTAGACAATTTGTTTTCTATTGCTGATTATGAATAACATATTATGTCACATGGCTGCAGCAGTGGCCACGTGATTTTGAAATTCTGACATTTTAACAATTAAATCTGGAGGGATTTCTACCCAGACCTGCTGGGTTCCGAGACTTGTTCCTGAGTCTCTTTGATCACGGCCATTAAGGAGCTTTATCAGGAGCCAGCAAGGCCGTTTGTAGGTGGAGACTCGGGGTCTCGTTGGAACAGGGAGTAAAGGGCCGGCTCTACCCCCATCCCGTGAGGCCCCATGTGTCTCATCACTGCAGGCCCAAACCTGACTGTCCAGTGGTCTCTGGAGGATGGCGACCACCGAGCCTCCTAGGGGGAGCAGGTGGAGGGACAGTACCCTTTCCCCCCTGGGGTGGCCCGGCGACAGTAACCTACTGCGTGGTCTGGACATATTTCTGACAGAAGCTGTTGGGTTTTGAGATCTGTTTCTGAGTCTCTGGGATCATGGCCATTAAGCAGCTTGATCAGGAGCCAGAGAGGCCAGTGGTGTGTGGCGACTCAGGATCTTGTTGGGACAGGAAGAAAGGGCTGGCTCCACCCCCATCCCATGAGGACCCGCGTGTCTCTTCACTGCGGGCCCAAGCCTGACTGTCCAGTGGTCTTTAGAGGATGGCAGCCACCGGGCTGCCAGGGGGAACAGGCCAGGGCACAAAACCTATTCCCACCTGGGGTGGCCCAGCACCAGTAATCTATTGCAGGGACTGGATGCATTTCTGCCAAAAGCCACTGGGTTCTGTGATTTGTTCCTGAGTCTCTGGGATCATGGCCATTAAATGGCTTGATCAGGAGCCAGAGAGACCATTCGTTGGTGGTTACTTGGGGTCTCGTTGGGGTGGGAGGAAAAGGTCTGGCTCCACACCCATCCCATGAGGCCAATGCCTTCAAGGGGGAGCAGGTGGAGGGACAGCACGCTTTCCCCCCTGGGGTGGCCCGGCAACAGTAACCTACTGTGGGGTCCAGACGCATTTTGATCAGGAACCAGAGAGGCCATGCCTCCAAGTATATAGCTGAGCCAGAGGTGGTTTGTGGGTGTGTCTCCCACAAACCTAAATTTTGGCCATTTACTTTCTTGGTAAACTTTGCCCCAAGTTTTTGGGGTCTGGCCAAAATCACAGCAGCAATTTTGTGGTATCTGGAAGTCTGAAGACGCCATCAGGCTGCTGATACACTCGCCTCACAGGTATAGATTGACCTGCTGGCGGCACCATATCCCTGTTGTATTTTTAATAAGCCTTTAATAAGCCTCATAAGCCTTTGTTGATTTAAAAAATCAGAGGATATTAGATAGAACGTTTAAATTCTGCCTATATATTTTTTTGTTGTTTCTGGGCCACACCCAGTGGTGCTTAGAACTTATTCCTTGCCCTGTGCTCAGGGATTGATTCTGGCGGGGTCCAAGGGACCCAAGGAACCCAAGGGACCTAATGGGGTCCTGGGGATTGAACCTGGGTTGGCTGTGTGCAAGGAAAATGCCTCCCACTGTGCCATGGCTCTGGCCCCAATTCTGCGTATGCTTTACCAACTTCATGATAAGGATCAAACTTGAAAGGAAGTTCTTTTCCCTCTGTCCTTCCAGCCAATATCTGTCTTTGTTGCTCCTTTTCCACATGCTCATCCCCTTCAATTTGATAAACAAATGCCTTTGTTTAACAAATTTTGATAAACAAATACAATCAAATATATTCTCTATCAAGCAGATAGACTCCTGGTGTCCCCTTCCCAATTCCACAGCCCTACCAAGGTTAATTCCTGTATGTTCACTTCCGTGTCTGCGCCCTCATGCAGTTAGTCCTTCTGCTTGAAAACATCAATGGGATACTTGCTCCCTACTTTTTAACAGCAGTCAACAACTTGCTAGTCCTTGAATTACTCATGTCGTTTCATGCTGCAGCACCAGCCCCCAGCCCCTTTGCCCTTTCCCTGTGTAACCAGCAAAGACAGCATCTAATTGTGTGATGTTTCTACCAAAGATTTTGGACGGGAGATGTTCAAAAGGGACAAACCTTGAAAGGAATGTACAGGGCAGCCGAAAGGGGGTGTGGGGAGGGGGGGCAGGGACAGTGACAGCATACTGTTTTCAGGGACTTACAGAGGCCTTTGTCTTTTTTCTTTAGTCAGAGTGTCCCCTGTCTAGGGCCTCCCATTCGTCACTGCCTTGGGGACAACAAGTGATCTTCCAGAATTCAGAAACCAGAGCTTAGCTTTTGAGTTCCTAGAGAGTGCTCAGTCAGTCTGAAAGTGCCGTAGGAGGAGTGGGAGAGCATGCCGACTAACCAGGGGTGTGGTGAAAAGGGCATCTCCATGCTTCCCAGTGGACAGTGATCCAGCCCTGCAGAGCAGGGTGGGGTGGGCAGAGGCTGAGGCCCAGGGGAGTCACCCAGAGTCCCAGGCTTCACTTCCTCTTGCACTGTGGTGCTCACTGAGGCAGGAATTTAGTCATCACTCTGGGAAGGAGCTGGGAGAGAGACTTTGAATGTTGTGGACTCGTCAGATGGAGGGTGGTGTCCTGGAGCTGAGCAGGAACATTCAGCCCCCTTGTAAACGAGGAAGGTTGACTGTATTTCATTGCGTTGGTGTTGGGGTTAAGAGGTTCCCTGAGCTTTAGGGCTCTTTTCAGGGAAAGAGGAGTTTGGGCCACACCCCGTGAAGTGCAAGGCTTACTCCTGGCTCGCACTCAGAGATCATTCCTGGTAGGCTCTGGGGACCATATGGGGTGCCGGGGATTGAACTGAGGTGGGCCATGTGCAAGGCAAATACCCTTGCTGCTGTACTATCACTTTGGTCCCAACCCAAGGGTCTTTTTTTGTTTTCCTTTTGTTTTGGGACCACACCTGGCAATGCTCAGGGCTTACTCTTTGTTCTGCACTCGGGGATCACTCGTGGTGGTGCTTGGGGGACCATATGGGATGCAGGGATCAAACCCAGAACAGCTTCCTGCAAGACTTGCTGGACTGTTTCTCTATCCCTCCCACTCTACTCCCCGCTACTTCTGCCCCTCTTTATCATCATCTGCAGAAGACATTGCACGCATCTCCCCTGATGCTTGGCTGTGCTGTTATGGACCTTTAGATGCCGTGTGACATCTGGAAGTCACAAATGTGTTCACCCTTGCAGCAGGATGCAAATGGGGGAAAGATGAGCGGTGTAGGATGGGTCTTTCTGTGAAAGACTGCTTGAGAATGGCCCAGGCTTTCTCCAAGCCAGCCCGGGATAATCCAGGCTCAGCAAGGGAAACCAGCAAAGAGCCTTTTAAATGTTTCTCAGTGCTGGAGATTGCATCTCTTCCACGTGCAGGTTCTAAAAATGTTGATTTTGAATAAACACATTATTCTTCAATTAAGATAATGTGGAGGCCATTCTCTACCAATCAAGATTACCTCACACTTTCAACAATTATTTCACAGATGTGGGTTATTTGAATCATTTACAATTTTTACTGACTATTCATAACCATTGGCATTTATATACAACCAGTCATTTTGTCGCAGCATAAATTTAGTTCATTAAGCAGTATAGATTGCTGGGGGTCTAATATTGCCATTATCTTATCTTCACAAAATGACTACGATTTTCCATAAGAAACCAAGAGCATGATAGAGTAAGTCTCTCATGCTCACTCCATAACATGCAATATTTTACTTATTTGGAATTTTTAGGTCGGCATTTTGCTATTTCATAGCTGTAAAGCACTAGTTTTAAGGAAATACAGGAGAGAAAAATGTTTGGAGCTGGAAAGGAATCTTGAAAATGAAGTGTCACATTTTTGTTGATTATGATGGTGGTCTTTGACTGCTCAGAAACACTTTCCTGAGCAGAGCAATTAAATGAAAAGAATTCAAGCCCCAGACTGCCTAAGTCTTTATCCATATTTGGATTGGCAAAGCAAATATTTTGTCACTTAAGCTCTAACATAGGCTTACCAGATATACTTGGCAGAACAAAATGATCTTATCAACCATTTGCTAGAATGCTAATAACTTTTATTTTCAGTCACAGTAATTCACAGTGCTAATAAATATGCTTTTTCCATTAAAAGATCAGTAGATGTGGCAGATTAAAAACGGCCACTTTTTTTTTTTTTTGGCTACACACCCCACGGAGAATTGTGGTGTACAGAAGGTTTATAACTTCTTTCACCAGTAGAATACAATGGCAGTAAAGAACAATTTTTTTGGCTTAGGATAAAGAAACTTCTCTTTCACTTTCTTTTCATTTAAACCACTCACTCTTGGATACCTGAGTTACTAAATCAGATGACTCTCTATCCTGCCTGGAAAAAATGTATTGAAAAGGTTTGAGATATATGGACAGGAAAAGAGAACCTTTTTTCTTTTTTTTTTTTTTTTGGTTTTTGGGTCCACCTGGCGATGCTCAGAGGTTACTCCTAGTTTTACACACAGAAATTACCTCTCACAGTGCTTGGGGGACCATACCAGATGCTGTGGATCAAACCTGGGTCGGCTGCTTGTGAAGCAGACGCCCTACCTACTGTAGTTGACTTGAGCAGATTAAAACAACATAGTTCCCTATTAAATACCACCAAGTAATCATCTTCTCATATAATTAAAAGAAAAAAATTGTCCTGCATAAATTCCTAACCCACAAAATCCATGATTTTCAACCTCTGATCATAGACATTATTTCATGCAAACTTTTTGAAACCCACCACATTAAATTTCAGATAGAATAAGATGGTTACTCTTTAAAAGTTTGGGGATAAATGTCCACATAATATAGTTATCATAATAGCAAAAAAATGGTAGATTTGTTTTTATTATCTCTTGGATTCAAAGTTTATGTTGGATATTTAAGGTTTATTTATTGAGTATATACAAATAAAGTGTAAAAATTAATTATATATTGTTTAAAAGTGATATAGAAACATGAGAGTTTTATTCTTTTGTTCATTCACTGTGTGAAATATGTGATTAAACCATTCCAGTTTTGGAATTTTAATAAAATGATGTCTGAGTATTAGAATACTTATATGGACTTAAGTTCAAAGGCTGACACATAAAGGATTATCATAAAAATAATTCTTAGCAAATGTAAATACTTGTAATAAAACAAAATAGGTGGTCTCTGTATCTCAAAGGAATTGCATTAAATTTACATGCTTTAAAATTCATTTGTTTAAACTAAAAGTTGTATTTTGTGCTAAGAAATATTCAAGTATGAAAAATTTGGAAATTAAAACTGAAACAACAGAATCATCATCATGCCTTCCCCAATACAAAGTCTCTACAGCAGAGATCACTTAATCACTTAACTTCCCGTTAATCGTCGATTTGCTCGAGCGGGCGCCAGTAACGTCTCCATTTGTCCCTGTCCCGTGCTAGTGTAGCCCAATGGCATCT
>JAOXYA010000019.1:16819736-16830606 GCA_028565675.1 Sorex palustris
AAATCTGCTATTTTTGACATGCTCTCAAACAGATCCTATCCTTAGGACAGTATTGAATACAATTTTGATGTTAAAAAGATGATGTGCAATAGAAAGATTTACTTTGCCAGTAAATAAGTACAATTGTTCTCTCCTCTGCCGCTTACAGATGCAGTTTGTAAAAGGGTAAAGTATAAAATTGTGCTAGGTTTTGAAGGAAAAATGTACTGCAGAAATTTTTAATGGCATTCTGTTCTGGATCATATGATAGCATGTTCATATTAATAACATAGCAACTACAAATACTTGAAGGTTTCTGAAAATTCAGTAGGTTTAGAGATTACTTGCTCACTTTCCATACTCTCTAATATCTATCTTTCGTAGATTTGGTGTTGTTTTGTGTGATGAATTGCTCTATTTTTCTACCGAGATAATTGCAATGATGTGTTTCTTGTGTTCTACAGTTTAGTTCTCAACATCTACCATCAGTCTTACCTATTGTAAATCTTTTCAGTCTAACTTGCAAACCTCAAGCTGCTGTTTTTAGCTAGTATTCACACACAATGACTAGCACCTATTAAGAAGGTGCATTTGACCTTTTATTTAACTACTCAAGCCACTTAAAAAAATTACAGAAATTTGTGGTACATATTACTTTTATTGTTTTCAGTTCAAAATCATTTTATCATCTTGCAGTTAATATGAAATCAGGAGTTTAAATATGGACAGTATTAATACAAATTATATATTTATATATGTATATATATATAAAAGACACTCGGTAGGATTTAACTCAATGTCATAAATAAAGCTTTACATAATCTGTCTATATTATACCATTATTGAAAATACACACTCTTAGTGACTAAGATTTAAAACTATTAAAATAGATAATAAACCATTTGGAGGATGGTCTAGAAAGATGTATAATGAACTAAAATGATAGGTATGGTATTGAAAATCATTTTATTTGAATTGTCTTTTAAATATAAATTTTAACTCATGTTAAAGCAGTATTTAATTAGAAATTAAGATTTTAAGATGCTATTTGCTTAGTTTTACTTAAAATCCTGTATTTTGATAGGATAAAATTTATCCAAGTTAAAATTATTCATTATATTTTAAAATTTTTGTCATATTTTATTTTTTTTCTTAGGAGGACTCTAGTGGGTATAACATTTGTTTGGAAAAGAAGCAGTACCCTCAGTTACTGGAAAGGACAGGTATGGTATAGTGTCCAATATTCATTTGTACTTATAGCATGCGTTGTTCAATCTATAATGTCTCAGTGTGACATAGCTCACCGTTTTACCAATTGTCAGGCTACCTTATATCGAGGACTCCTCCTAACTCCCATGGTGGCCTCCTGGTCGCCATTAAACTGGATAATCCAAGTCAAAATACCACTTGTTCCCTGCTACCTTATACTGCCTTTAATAAGATATTGTCAGCTGATATTCCTCAGTGGAAGATAATGCAAGATAATTTAAAAATGTAAGATGGAGGTTTGGGCTAAAGTCTTGAAAAGAACAGGAAAGAATCAGAACTGAACAGAGCAAGACATTAAGTTCTATGCTGTCCTGACCAAGACTTAAAATACTTCAACCAATCGAATAGAGAACACTAAGTCTCTAGAATTCACCACCTGGCTCCTTTGTGGGCTGTCTCTGTCCTCAAAGGTGTCCTTAGGCAAAACAGCTCTTCTTAGCAGAGATGGATCCCGAAAATGCTGAGCTCTGGGGAGTTAATTACCCAAGGAACCTGCGTAGGAAATTGTTCCTTGAAAGGGCCTCTAGGAGGACAAGTCTGTGCCTGCCACATCAAACACTAACTAGAACCCCCCCCCCACACACACACATAGACACACACACAGATACACATACACAAATACAGACACACACACATGAGCGCGTGTGTACACACACACACACACACACACACACACACACACACACACACTAAACCTCAAGAGGACTTATTTTAGAATCCCAAATTGTTTGACTTGTCTTGCAGTCTCTTTGAGCTGGAATATATTGACTTTCAAAGTTTGAGGTTTTAAATGAGTGTCATTCACTAACCTGTTAGACTGAAGAAGAGTCAGCAAAGTGATTAGGTTTTTGGCTGGAGACATGAATAAAGTTGTCCATGTGGATCGATGTCACCCTGCCACTATTAGACAACATGACAGTGAAAGCTAACTGCCTCCGGGGCTTCTGTTCTATCCCTCCTATTACCATAGGAACAAGCCTGGCCAGCACAGTGCTCGGGTCTCCTCCATAGGAATGAAACACCCCCAGATTTTTATCATTAGGAGCAGATTTCTTCTAGCATAACAGTTTAACCCATTTATTCACTGTATCACTGTCATCCCATTGATCATCGATTTACTTGAGCTGGCACCAATAACATCTCTATTCCTCTTAGCCCTGAGATTTTAGCAGCCAATTCTTACTCATCTTTTCCCAATGAATGGAGGCATTTTTTTAGGGTCAGGAGAATGAGACCTGTTGTTACTGTATTTGACAGATCTACTACTGCAAGAGGAGCTTGCAGACTGGATACTCTCAGTAACTTGTCGGGCTCTCCGAGAGGCATATATTTATATATTTCTCTCTATGATTTGTTACCTACTGTCTGAACCCTATAAGATATGGCATAGTAACCATGAAAAATGTGTAGGAAGTGTCTTATAATGTGTTGTGTGGCAGCAAAGTGGTCCAGAAAGTGGCCTGGAGCTTGACGAAGGTTGAGCAGTGGAGGTTGGCTGCCAGGACTGGGTCCCTTGGGGTGGGGAGGGCTCTTAAACACCCCACAGCCCCTGGGTGGGGGTCAGTCTCACCCATTTATTATTTGTCACAATTTGAAAAATTCCCAAGTTTCTCTCAGAATTAAGAGTTACCTTTATTGATGCCTATGAATCCCAGAGAAACCATATTAGGCACGGAGAGAAATTAGAATTGAGTGAAAGAATAATTTTACTCTTCACTGCTTGTAGCTTCAGTGGGTGAAGACTAAATATTTCTGAGGATGTGCAGGTCTTCTGAGGTCTTCTAAAATAAATATAATAGCTACAATTCACAAATGAACTGTGTGTTCATCCCAGTATAAACTGTTTTTGATTTAAAAGCATTATGAAGAGTTGATGAATGATCCGATGTGGGTCGAAGAGATCGAGTAAAGGTTGTCTTATATGAGAAACACCCAGGTTCAATACCCAGTGCCACATGTAATCTTCCAAACACAGGAGTGATCCCCAAATGCAGAGCCAGACAAACCCTTATCTGGGTATAGTCCCAAACAGAAATTAGCAATAACAGTAATAATGAGCCTACAACATTACAGGGTAGATCTACTGAAACGTTGGCCAGGATCCCCTATGAAGTTTACATACTATTATACTGTTAGCACTGCACTGTAGCACTGTCCTCCCGCTGTTCATCGATTTTGCTCGAGCAGGCACCAGCAATGTCTCCGCTGTGATACTTGTTGTTACTGTTTTGGACATACCAAATATGCCACGGAGAGCTTTCCAGGCTCTGCCGTGCTGGCAGGATACTCTCAGTAGCTTGCCACGCCCTCCAAGAGGGATGTAGGAATCAAACCCGGATCCTCTACATGCAAGGCAACTGCCATACCCTCTCAGCTATCTCTCCAGCTCTGGTATTGCTCCGGTTATAGAACTGAAAAATCTGCCATATCGTTTGCCAGGAGGAACTGAAAGTGAAGCACGTTACAGTTAACTTCAATAATGTGGGTGTATTCATGTCCAATGTTAATCTTTATAGTGATTTTTAACTTTGAGTGGTGATATATTTATTCCCATTTTATATGTGTGAAATTTAAGGTTCATCGAATCAAAACAACCCACAGAAAATAGCATGGTTACTCACCTGATATGGAAATTGACTCCATCTGCATGCTGCTTTTTCTTTTTTTTTTCTTTCTAAAAAGGCAGTCATGGATGATGCATAGGAAAATATTATATGTAAGCTTTTAATAAAAACAGAAAGTCTGGGAAGCATATTGCCCAACTATCCAAACAATCTTGCACAAATAATGAATTTTATTTGAGGAAATTAAAACATGGTTTATTGGAAAGGGCATTCAGCTGCACACTAATGCCTGAATTTCAGGCACAGTTTCTCTCCTCAATTCCACTGTTACTGAACTGCTTCAACCATTGATTAAAACTGATGGCTTACAGAACCTTTCATTCCCCTCACCCAAGTGCCCAGGAAGCAGTTCTCAGCTAACATATGGTGTCATACATTCCTCACTAATACCCCAAGACTTATTACCTATCATCCTGAGTTACTGACAACACAGGGAAATTCTAGAGAGTAAATAATTAAGCCAAAAAAGTATCGCTAAGGCTTATTTATAAATGTTTATATCAGCTTGGCCACTTCTCAGCTTTGAGAAATTGGAAAACTTTTATCATTTGATAGAAGTTAGACAACAGAACCCCTAAGGGTTCATCCAACTCTGCAGATGTGTTTTTGATTATTTGTTTGTTTTGTTTCAATGAAAAACTAATCTGGGCAAACTTATGGTCCTGTTCACTTCCCCTAGAAAGTCTAACAATTTAATTGCAACACAGAAAAGCAGGGGATTGGCATTAATAACCAGGCCAGAAAATTGTCTGCTTAATGAAAGGTTGACTTACTCTTCCGGTCACTCAGCACCAGCATAAGGAATTCAGCTAACTGTCCAGGATGGTGCTAGGAGGTTGATAATGATTCCTGGTGGGGAGGGTGTTGACAAGTGGAGTGCTGTTAATTCCCACACATATTTGGTCAACTGCCGAGCATCATATCGCACTCCATCCATTCTTCTACCTCCATGAAATCAATACTCTTTCCTTCTTTTGAAAATTAACTGTAGGCTTCATTTTTCACTAGATACACTGAAGGAACCCCTGAAGTGAAGTGCCAAGAAGTCAAAAAAATATATTTGAAAATAAGGAAAATTCATTTGAGTTTGTAATGTGAGTTATGCCATTATATTTTAATAAGATTTATAAAATCCTTTACAAATCACAAATCTTTAATAGTCATTTAACATTTCATTATTAAGCCAGAAAGTCTTACGTTTGATGAATTTACTGTAAATTTTGAGTCATTATAATATCTTATAATAAGAAGGAACAAAGTGAAAATTTTAGGGGTAGAGCAATAGCGTAGCAGGTAGGGTGTTTGCCTTGCACTTGGCCGACCCAGGTTCCATTCCCAGCATCCCGTATGGTCCCCAGAGCACCGCCAGGGGTAATTCCTGAGTTCATGAGCCAGGAGTAACCCCTGTATATCACCAGGTATGACCCAAAAAGCAAAAAAAAAAAAGTGAAAATTTTAGAAAAAATAAGAACACCTTTCAAACATATACTAGACTTCAAAATTTTAAATCAATCTCCAAATCAAACTCTCATGATACTGAAGAGATTTGGGGATTTGATGTTAGAGCTCTAACACTTATTGATATGTGACCTTAGGGAAGTGACTCAATTTCTCTGAGCCTCTGCAGTGACATAAGAATAATAATATTTGCATTAAAAGGTTTGCATGAGGATTAAATGGGATAACATTTATAAAGTGTTTCATACATTATATGACAAAAAACGATACCCCTAATTAATGTTGACTTCCTTCATTAAAGAGACAAGTGAAATCTAATTTCTGGTGCCTCGTTTCCTAGTGAATGAGAACTGAAGGCAGTATTTTTGTTGGAGAGACTAAAACTCTTGGGTGACCTTGAGGGAAAATGGAGATTTGCTTCCCTTCCATTTCAAATTTCTGTGCCAGGAATTACTGGACAGATTCATTTGAAATAAAATCTTTCATACCTGAGCCACTGCCCAGAAATTATGGCACCACTTCTGGGAAGTTTTGAAAACACTTTGAACTTCCTTGCTACAGTTGTTTTGCATTCCATACTGAGGGGCCTTTGGTACATCCAGGGCTTGGCTGAAGCCGAGTCTGGCTGTGCCAGCATATTTTCAACCTGATCAAGGCAGAAAGCCCTGAAAATTTCATGAGATTCTGTTTCTGTGAGATTTCCAGATTCATACCAAGCTTTGCAGACCCCTAGGGAATACATAATTTAGTAAAAAGGGGAAGATAATGCCTTCCAACTTTAAAATGTAATAGTTGACATGCTTAATTCAGATTGAATTAGGGGTTTAGTGTGGGTGTATCATTTTATTTAACCTTTGGTCAAAAAAACCTCTTGTTGTTTTACAGGCTTGCCTTTCAGACTCTATAATTGTAGAAAGTTTCTAGAAACTTAAATAAAACAATGCCTAATGATAGTGATAAAGATTGAGAATCTTGGATTGAACTATTCAATGCACATGAACTCCTCTCTTACATGGAGTTCTATTACACATTTCCCTTATCTATTGTTTTAATACAGTCTACTAAAACAAATTCCACCACATAAACATTAGTTTACTATTTCCTTTTATCTGTCACTTTAAAAAATATTGTTAACTTGGGTACATTGATTATACAACAGCCAATCCTTTTAAATTAGATATATAAATATCAATTAAAGTTTCTCAATGGCAGAAGGCAACTAATATAGCCCACTGATATAATTCAATTCCAAGGGAAAAAAGGGTGCATGGTTATTTAGTTCGGCTAAAATAGCAATTTTATGGGAAAAAGATTAGTTTCTATCAGATTTTAAAAATATAGAAAACAAAAAACAATTTTACTATTGCTGGTAGTTTATAATAATTTCTAAGCTGATAATAATTATTATCTTTATTTATCCAACAAGCAAATTTGTGCATATATATTACCTTACATGCTACATGAAGACACAATAAAGTTTATTTGGTTTTTTTTATCAATATATATGCTTATAGAAGTATTTAAAAATGCCTCAATATATTCAAATGAATTGGTATAATTCTCAGAAAAGTATTCTTCTTTAATTATGTGTGTATACATGCTGCTAATTTTTCACATGAATATTTCCAACTCTTACTTATCCATGTGAAGGAAAAATAAAGTTTTCTTGCCAGTGTTTTCAAAAGAAAAACTCAAAACTTGTAAGATTTGGTAGAAGTCTGGTATGAGTCAGGTAACTCTCACATAAATCTAAAAAAGCATAAAATGACATGACAAAAGACATGTTACTTCTGTTTGTTTATGTTTGACATGATCACTTAATTAAATTCTCACAGATAAAATTTTTCAAGCCTCCAAAGAATGGCTGGAAGTATTAAATATATAAATAGTATATCAATTATGATGAATATCATCAGATTCATACACAGGTGAGTCCTGAAAGATGAATGGATCACCAGCATATAATTGTATGACATACTCCTGACACAGCTCAAAGCAATCTACAGATTGGAAGGAAGGGAGGTAGTAATATTGTAGTTTGCTGTAAATACTGAGTTCTGTAACAGATCCCTGTATTTTGTCAGTCAAAGAGTAGAAAGAAAAATAAACAAAAATGACTCTGGGGAAATTTTAGATCAGGTCAGGAAGTGGTATATAGCACCTTGTCTCTTTAACTGTATGGAACAAACCCTGAAGATACACTAAGGTATAAATTCTCTTCAGAATGTAGTCTTTAAATATGTTCTTTGGAATACAAGAACAAATAATCAAAGAACTGAGAGGGTCCTGAAAAGATGAAACCTACTAAAGCTATTAATAACATTTCTTTTTCATCCTCTGGTTGCACAGATGCTTTATCATGGTACTCATAAATGTGCTTATGGTACCCACCAAGGTTGACTCTCTTTTTCTTGTAATGCTCAGGCCCAGTCTGGTTGTAATGCTCCCTCAAGCTCACTGTAGTGCTCACATATCTGCTGCTATGGCTTAAACCCCTTTTGGTGCTACTTGTACATCTTTAGTTGCAGTAATTGCCTGGATGTACCCCAGACATCACACACTCTTTTGCATCATGAGGGTTTCTGGACCATGGATTCCCAGGAATACACTTGATGCATGTGGGGGGCAATAATAGTGATTAAATTTGTAGTCACATACTTCAAAAGCAGGCACTTTTGCTACTGAGTCATGGCAGATGCATTTCTGTATGTTTCCAGTAAGATTTGTGAAGACAAAAGAGCTACAAGCAAATTTTAATGTCTAAATTATGGATCACTTGAGTGTTGGAGTAAAAGCCCAAATATTAATTGATGGGTTTGGTTCAAAATATTGAATGTAATCAAAGTCGAGAGAGAGCAATGTGAAAATCATCTGCCACACAGGTAGGGGGAGGGTGTGGAGAAGAGGGGGGGGATACTTGGGTTTTTGGTGGTGGAAAATGTGCACTGGTGAAGGTTCGGGTGTTTCATCATTGCATGACTGAGACTTAAACTGAAAACATTATAACTTCTCTCATAGTGTTTCAATAAAATTAAAATAAATAAAATAATTTAAATTTTGGATCATAGAGTGTCTTTTTCCATGGTCCCTAGATTCCAGAGTGTTTATTGTGATACCAGCAGGAGGTTTTTTTTCTCAGTGTTACCTAAGCCAAACATGCACCTAATTATTAAATAAGAAGGGAAATGTATGGGACATCTAAATATTAAATATCTAATTAAACAAGACAATTGAATATCAGTTAAAAATTTTGGTTTTATTGCACACTAATTATACTTATCTTTAGTTAATGCAAAATTAGAAGGATACTTATACTTCTTATTACACACATTTATTGGTTTGAGAAAATGTTTTAGAGATAGCATCCCTTGAAGAAAGCACAAAATGAATTTGTAAAATAATGAATGATTACCCTACATATATTCATTAGACTATGTATGCAGTGTAAGAAATAAAATTTGAATTATTCAAGGGGCATCTCTTTACCATTTACCCAAGGCATGATCCCTCATGGTTGACTGAAATCATTCCATGTATCTTTGATATTGACCAAGTCAATCAGGCAGCTAACAGAAACAGGCAGATTCTTACATGTCACAACCTAAACAAATTAACTCAATGGGAGGATTCTGAAAATGAGGCTCAATAATTGCTAATTAATCTAACTGGATAATTTTATTTGTACATTAATTTTAAAACTTTGCCTTCATTTGAAATAAAATATAAATTTCCATAAGAAAAGTGCCTTCATTATTAAAGGAATAAATAACTTTGAATTCAATTTCTTTCTAAACTACAGATAGCCAACAAGCTGTCTAAATTTCCAAACTCAGCATGTTATAACTTTTATCCTCTTTCAGAACATAAGTTTATAAAAACAAAACTCAAGAAAATCAATAAGAGCCAAACAAAGGAAGACCATGGAAAGTTATTCTTTTGTATTTTACTTTTTCTCCTTAAACATTTACTCTTTAGGGACTAGAGTCATAGTACAGTGGGTAGGGCATTTGCCTTGCATGTGGCCAGCCGGGGTTCCATTCCCAGCATCCCATATGTTCCCCTGAGGACCGCCAGGGGTAATTCCTGAGCGCAGAGCCAGGAGTAACTCTATGCATCACTGGGTGTAACCCAAGGGGGGAAAAAAAAAGATTTACTCTTTAGTCAAGATGGTGCAGTTTCTTTTTTGTTTGAGGGTTGGCTACCAGTTCTGCTCAGGGTTTTCCCTTGTTCAGTAATTATTTCTAGCAGTGCTCAGGGGACCATATGCAGAGTCACAGGTAGAAGCAGGGTCAGCTGTGTGCACAGCAAGTACCTTAATGCCTGTAATGTCTCTCCATACCTCTGCTTTCTTTTCTTACCATTTTCTCCAGAAATTGAACTGGGTCATGAATACTCTGTGAACCAGAACTGAAAAACAGTGGTTCTGTCACCATTAGCTATGTTTTTATTTATTTATTTTTATTTATTTAATGTACTTTTGTTGCTTTCACATTAGCTGCTAAAAGACGAAAGCCAGGAGATTTCACAGATTCAAATAGAACTGGCATTCTAACTTCTTTTGAGAAATGGAATGATACAACAATTCTGGGTTGATGTTTCTGGAACCAAGTGGTAGGGAAAGTTTGCAAGAAGAAAGAGTATCCCTTGATTTCTCTGGAGCTGTAGTGTTTCCTAGTCGTTTCTGTAAAATCACCAAGCATTTCCCTCTAACTGCTACATATCACCAAGGGGTGAATTTCTGAGTCCCTGGAGGCTTTCTCAGTGCTTGGCCTCTGTCCAAGAGATCAGCTTAGATCTGGGACTGAATAACTTTGTTTAACTCTTTTAAAATTTCAGTGCTACTTTATTTTAACACATTTAATTTGAGGGTCACACTAGCAGTGCTCAAGAGCTACTCCTGGTTTTAAACTGTGAGCTTTTACAGCTGTGGTATAGATTTAAAGCAAATGAAACAATGCTTAGTTAATCTATCCAGTTCTCATCTCTTTACTTAAGAAAGCAAATTTAACTCAGTGATTTTATTTCTAAAATACATGTGATCTATACTTCTCTATAAAGTTTTTATCTCTAATTGCAAAATAACGTGTATAAAGAAGTCAGCAAACATTCTAATTCATGGTAGATTCTTAATAGTAAGTATTCCCAGATATCCTTATTTTGTTCAGTAACTATACCAGAAGTTAGTGATTTGCTGATATTCTCAATAGGTTTAAGAACAGTTTGTGTCTTTAGTGAAATTATACTAATTTGTACGTAAGTTTAATGATTAAGTATATTAATAATAGCCAACATTTATAAAACACATATAATGTACTGAAGTATTCTTTCGACACAGAAACATTTAGATTGCTAAATTATCTACTTAAGAGTCAAATAGGGAGGTGGAGAAAATCAGAAATTTCCCCTTAAAAAGTGCAAGGATCAAGTCCATTGTAAGTTTATTTCAAGAAAAAGTCTAAAAAGTCTCATGACTAAAAGTATGACAGATGTTTATTTGGACATAATAATATGAATATGAAGATTGTGATGTAACAGATATC
>JAOXYA010000019.1:17040223-17051231 GCA_028565675.1 Sorex palustris
GCGCACATCCAAAAGAACAAAAGCAACTGGTATTGTGTGGATGTCGTGAGAAAGGGACTCTCCTTCACTGCTGGTGGGAATGCTGATGGGATCAGACCTTTTGGAATACAGTATGGACAATTCTCAAAAAATTAGAAATTGAGCTCCCTTCTGACCCAGCAATACCACTACTGGAATATATCCTGGAGAGACAAAACAGTATAGTCAAAATGATATCTACACTTCTATGTTCATTGCTGCTCTGTTCACAATAGCAAAATCTGGAAAAAAAAGACCCGAGTGTCCAAGAACAGATGACTGGTTAATGAAACTTTGGTACATCTACACAATGGAGTACTATGCACTGTTAGAAATGATGAACTCATGAAATTTACATGCAATTGGCACTACATGGAAAGTATCATGCTAAGTGAAATGAATCAGTAAGAGAGGACAGACATAGAAAGATTGCATTCATCTGTGGAATATAAAGTAACAAAATAGGAGACTAAAACCCAAGAATAGTCGAGATAAGTACCAGGAGTTTTACTCCATGACTTGGAGGCCTGCCACACATGCTAGGGGAAAAGCTAGCTCAGATAGAGAAGGGAGCACCAATTAAAGGGTTTTGGGAGGATCCTCCCAGGATGGTAGAGGCTTACTGAAAGTACACTATAGACCAAACATGATTGCCACTCAATGCCTCTTTTGCAAACCACAGCACCCAAAAGGAGAATGAGAACCAAAGATAATGCCCTGCCACAGAGGCAGGGTGGGATGGGGTGGTAGGGGAATGGGAGGGATACTGGGATCATTGGTGGTGGAGAATGGGCACTGGTGGAGGGATGGGTACTCAATCATTTTATAACTGAAACCCAAGCACAAAAACTTGTAAGGTCAACAACTGTACCTCATAGTGTTTCACTAATAAAAAAAAAAAAAGAGGAAGGGCTTATGACAAATCACCTTGGCTCTTAGTGGGGACATAGCCTTATATGCTTACAATCAAATATAATTAGCAAGAAGAAAACAGTACTTATTAAGAGCCTAGGCTACTCCAAAATTAGGTCTTTCTAAAATCAGTGTAAAGTTAAGAGTTCCATGAACAGTGCCTTGTGTTAAACGCTTAAGCCCACCAAATGCCATATTCATTACCACAGAAGGGGCTCAGGCCCTAGATGGAAAGAGCTGACATCACATCCCCAGAATTAGTTTTTAAAAAGAGCAGAACTCACCATTAGTCCAGTGTACAAGGCACAACAATCAAGACACTAAAGCAAGGCCCTAGGAAAGCAAACACATTCTCATAGCTCAACAATGAACAGTTGACTGGGCAAGAAGTAGGAGCAGAAACAGGAATTTTTCCCTCTCTCTCTCTCATTGATTTTCTTTAGTCTCCCAAATAAGACAGAACTTCAGGTAGCATGAAATGAAACTGAATTCACAGTTTTGGGGAACCTACCCAGGGACACTCTACTAGCTGCTTTTACATGGACCATACAACAGCCCCGGGAGTACTGAGAAAGAAGTTGATTTTGTTATTCCCATTTTATAGGTGAATAAGGCCAAGGTCCAAGGAAGTTAAAAAATCCTTCAATTTATGATTATTTCTCATGTTCAACACAAGTCATTGTGTGTTTCAGAAGCCACTTCTTCTATTGTTTTTACTTTTGTTGTTTTATTTTGGGTGGGGTGGGGAAACAGCAGTGCTCAGAGATTACTCCTACTCTGCTCATTGTTCATTCCTGGAAGTGCTCAGAGGACCATATAGGGTACCAGGGAATCAAACCTAGGTCAGCATCAAGCAAAGCACAGTTAAGCAACTATCAGTCGTACTACCTCTCCGGTCACAAAAGTCACTTCTTTTAGGAGAGAAAACAAACATATGGAGACTTTACTCCTTTCCTATTTTCATTACTGCCAACGCTGATTCACTTGAGTAGAAGGAAAATAATTTAGCATAGATGAGAGCTATTAAATAGAACTTTTGCAGCAATGGAAATATCCTATAAATCTGGTCTGACCAATACAAACCAGCCACACTCAGCTGTCGAGCCTTTGGAAAGGGGCCAGCACACCGAGGGACTGAACTCTTCATTTTAATTCAACTTTGAATGGCCACATGTGTCTAGTGACTACCACACTGGACAGTGAAGTATAGACCAACTTGCCCAAATCCAAGTGCTGAACTGTAATAGCTATAACATTAGGCACATAATTTATTGAGGCTGGAGATTTCATTACTTTTATAATGAAGAAAGAAACTTTAAAAGTTAAATATACACATTCGTATAAAAAAATAACCCACAACCACAACCTTAATCTTATATTTAGTTTGAGGGAAAATAAGTAGACATTTCCTATAGATTTTTTTATTTCAGTATCTTTCTCTCTCTTTTGGCCCTGATGCTGTGAGAAAAACACTTTTATTAAAAGTATATACTTCTGGGGCTGGAGCGATAGCACAGCCTGTAGGGTGTTTGCCTTGCACACAGCTGACCTGGGTTCGATTCCCAGTATCCCATATGGTCCCCTGAGCACTGCCAGGAGTGATTCCTGAGTGCAGAGCCAGGAGTAACCCCTGAGCATTGCCAAGTGTACCCAAAAAGAAAAATAATAATAAAAAAAATTATAACTTCAGTGGTAGAGAAAGTGCAGTAACTTTGGACAACAAAAAATCAAATTAGCACTATTACAAGCATAGAACTTAAACTGCAATAAAGGATTAGGGAGGTGGCTCAGAGACAGAGCACAATCTCAGCTATGTGACATCCTGTGCTCAGCCCCTGGCCTTGCAAATATATAAGTATTTGTTTATATTTATACATACATTTGTGTAGATGTATATTTACATATATATGCATATATCTACATATATTTGTGTGTAAACCTTGTATATGTGTTCTGTGGTACCAGTCTGATTCCACTCATGCTTATTTTCTTATGCTTATTTTGGTTGGGGGCTACTATCACTGGCATTCAGGGCTTATTCCTTGCCCTGTGCTCAAGGATCACTCCTGTTGGGATTTAGGGGACCATATGCGGTACTGAGGATTAAATCCAAGTCAGCTGCATGCAAGGGAAGCTCCTTACCTACTATACTCTCTCTCCAGTCCACCACTCACATGTTGAACCCAGTTCTAACCAACACCACTAAGCAATGCTTGTACTGGGACACCTTGCTACGTGGCTTCATTCTTGTTTCTTCTGCCTAAAGCCCCTACCCAACTCTCTCCCCGTGTTGTGGTATTACCCAAACTTCAAGGCTAACTCAATTCCTGCCTCTTCCAGAAAACCCTGTGTGAATCATCAGCATGTGCTATGCTGCTCCTTTTCATCTTATGACAAGGAGGGACAAGCTAAGCTGTCAGGAAACTAGAAAGAAATCAAAACACAGTGAAAGCAGCTGAAATAGAGCTAGGTTCGCTCGCAAGTCTAATTAGCAAGGATGGAAATAAAAAAAATTGCAGTGAAACACTGAGGAGGAAACCCAGGATTTGAGAGGGCCAAAGCTAACAGAGAGATCAAGTATGAGAGCAGGTGGTGACCTGGGCATTCCGGAGTTGATCCATGGCAATCCCTGAGGACAGACCTACAGAGAGGCCTCTGTCTACCTTCAGAACAAGGTAAACTGAAGCTCCAAACTGAGACTGCAGCCTGAAGGAGCCCAAGCTCTTTCCAACTGTCACTGATTTCTCTCTGTGATGTTGGATAAGTGCCGAAACCTCTCTGTACTTTCATTAATTCATGAGCAATATGTCTAATCTTTAACTCCTAAGAATTCTGTGAAAATTAATGAGCTCATTTTAGAAAGACTAAACTAAAATGATTCAGAAGTCCTTTGCATACCCTAGAGATGCCATAAACACCAGGTGATCTAATTTAAAATACAGATGTCTATTTCCATCTATATGAGCCAATAAATGAATGTTCAACTTTACAAAGCTATGGCTATTTGGTTATCTTTCTAAAGGAGTGTTTATTTGTTTGTTTGCTTTTGTTTTTATTTTGTTTTGCTTTGGGGCCATACCCTGCAATGCTCAGGGGTTAGTCTTGGTACTACTCTCAGGAATCACTCCTGGTGATGCTTAGTGGACCACATGGGATGTTGGGAATCGAACCTTGGTTGACTGCATGCAAGGCAAGTGCCCTACCCACTGATCGGTATATATCCAACCCCATGATTGGTATGAATTTCAGTTTTATATACTAAAAAAAATTCTTTAAGTGGGAGAAATTATATATAGCTTCTGTTTAATAGTTCACAATAAAATTAAATATCAATAAACTATATTGGGGGGTTACTATGTACTAGGTCCATGATGAGCATGTATTTAATCTCATTTAATGCTCATTGTGACCCATTAAAATATTCTCACTAACCCCATTCATGCTCTGTGCATTAAATCAAATTGTCAAATGGGCACTGGTGGAGGGATGGGTATTTGATCATTGTATAATTAAAACCCAAGCACAAAAATTTGTAAGTCTATAACTGTACCTCATGGTGTTTCACTAATAAAAAAAAATTAAAAAAAAATAAAGTAGGTAAAGGGATATACATGATGGCCTTTCAGTATCTGTATTGCAAAACCATAATGCCCAAAATGAGAATGGGTCGTGGGGAGGGAAGAAAATTTCCTGACTTTAGGCTGGGACTGGGGGGAGGAAGGGAAACTGAGGACATTGGTGGTGGAAAATGTACACTGGTGACAGGACAGGTATTGGAGCATGGTATGACTCAAACCCTATCATGAACTTTGAAACTGTGTATCTCATGGTAATTCAATAAGTAAATAAGGAAGGAAATATTGTGCTCCTAACCTTTGAAAAGGAAATTTAGAAACTTGGAAACACAGCAAAGACGAACAGTACACTACCATATACAAGTCTAGTAAAAAGCTTAATTAAATGTCTGCAAAGCAACATTAATGCTAAGCAGGGAACCAGCTAAGTGAGTCAGACATGGCCAATTCACTCCCCTTACAGATTTTAGAATTTTCCTTTTTACCAAGTTCATACTATAATGAGTTCCTTCCCAGGAACTCATCTCTTAGTAACGCTTTGAATCTATGACACCAGAGAGAAATAGCATCGACTGAACTTTCACAATGGCGAACACTAGCAACGATTAATCCATTTCCTTGAAAAGAAAATTGGAACAGGTAGTGCTAGAGATGAGCTTACAGACACAGGAGTTGGAATCATTATTCTGAAATAATCTCTGCCTACAGTTATAAACAAGGAAGGATTTTTCTCTAACCAACAGAACACTAAAATAATAATGCTTATTTATATACTTAATGGGGATGTTGAAAGGTTTATTTAGTTGCTTTTTGTAAAGTGTTTGGGAAATGAATGCTGTTATATAAGAGCTAAATATGATCATTATCCAACCTTGCACTTTTATGAGAACATTCTGTTCTGGTTTCTTCCTCTAAGGAGTCTACTTTGGGGCAGGCTCACACTCCACACAGAGCTTTTAAAGTGCTGAGGCATTTAAGGAGCCAAAAAGTCCTGACGTCTCTGGATAAGACAGAAATAAGGCCACAAATAGAACCCTCGGACAGTTCAGAGCATCTCCCAAAGGTTTCATAATTCTGAAGGGTCTTTTTAGTCAGAAAAGGAACAGTGTAAAATCAATGGAAAAGTCAAACAGGAAAATGACTAAAGTCACATCTTGGTCAGAAGAATCATATAAACCAACATTAGACTTGTTTTCCACCATACCTGGAATGTCTCTTAGAGAAAGAACCGGAGAAATGAAAGCTATTTATTTGGGCATGAACTCTTGCCTCATAGGAAGTCACTATCATGGTCACGGTTCTTCCGTTGTTCATGGATTTGCTCGAGCAGGCCCAGTAACATCTCTATCGTGAGACTTGTTGTTACTGTATTTAGCATATTGAATATGTCATGGGTAGCTTGCCAGGCTTTGCTGTGCGGGCGAGATACTCTTGGTAGCTTGCTGGGCTCTCCGACAGGGGCAGAGGAATCAAACTCGGCTTGGCTGCAAGGCAAATGCCCTACTTGCTGTGCTATGCTATGCAATTTCTAAGGAGCTAAATTTTCTGTTTCGTACTTTGATTTTTCTTTAAGTCACAAAACCATTCCTGAGACTGGAAAATGTTTCTTCAAAAGCACAAAAATGTGTAATGAAAGAGAAACTCTTTAGTTTGGAAGTCTTTGTTGGATATGTAACCTTCAGCCCAAGTTGGACAAAATGAGTTCTGAATTTAAGATCATTTTTCTCAGAATGAGCTACACACCTGACGAGACAAGAAGGCGGCTTATAGATAGTAGAAAAACCTCAGACTGGCAGGAAAGATGGGTAAATTAACACTGTGAGAAGTCAAAGTTGGAAGATTCAGTAGCAAAAAAAAAAAAAAAAAAAAAACTTAATTTGAAGAATACTTCCTCAGCATGCTTTTTAACAGGAGTAAAACTGTCCCATAGATATGGATGTTTCATCTTTTGAACTGGATAACCTGGAAAAATGTATTCATGGGAACAATACGAGACAATCGAAGAGCATCTCAATTGTTCTTCCTCACTCTGATGTCTGTGAATTAGCAAGAAAGCCTGAGAAAAAGTGGTGAGTGCTCTTACTGCAATCAAGATCAGCTGCTTCATAATCAAACTCAAACAGTTTACAGGTGCTCCAGGGACTTTCCTAGGACATTTTTGACATTTTTGTGTAACATGTCAAACCAGGTTAGGAGTTGAACAAGATTCAAGTGAAATAGAGAATAAACACCATAAACAGTCAACTAATATCACACCTAATTAAGCAAATAACAGATGTTCACTAGAGATTCTGGGGGTAGTGAAGAAAAAAATAAGTAAAAAGAAAATGAAGATAGCCCTAATAATTTGGAAGGGATATTAAGTTGGTTTATGTGGGTGAATGAACATGTTTGCTGTTGCTTGAGTGGTTATGTGAGTGAATGTGAGGTTTCACAAGTGAGATTTCACAAAACTTTTCAAAGTTGTGTTTGGAGAAAATAACATTTCATTACTACCTATACCGAAAGTGTCTGTGTTTATAGCAGTAGCTTTATTTTGTGCAATTAAATACACTTGGGTCAGTTTTATTTTGTAGATGTAATGAGCATTTTAGTGTGGAATTTAAGTTGGCACAAAGTTTCCAGAGGGGATTAATTAGAAATAGCTACATTGGTTACAGAAGCCAAAGTGATTTGCCCTGGTTTCCTGCCAATCACTCTCCTGAGTTTGTGCTATAAAAAGATAAGATGCTAAAGTTAAAATTATTACTACTCCAGGGTTTTCATCCAATTTTATATAATATTCAAGAAAATATTCACATTATTGATAATAAGAACATTGAGCAGTAGAAAAACAAATCTTTGATCAAAAATGGATAGACATTCTATATCTGAGAATAGGAAGGGTAACCATTTTTTGAAGTTGCCACCTTAAAACAATCTATAGATTAAATACAGTCTCTATCAATATACCATTGGCATTTTTTCAAGGAAATAGAATGAGCAATTCTAAAATTTGTCTGAAACTACAAAATACCTTAAATAGACAAGAGGTATTCAAAATGGAAACACAATGATCTCTGAGTTTACCTAACAAAACAACGATAATTTAAACAGTATGATCTTGAGCAAAAAAAAAACTAGTATATTGACAAAGTAATATATAGACTCCAGAAATAAATCCACACATATATGTACATTTAATTTGTTACAAAAGATATGTCCATAATATTCATGAAGTATTTTTATCAAATGGATCTAAGAAAGGTGGACAGCTGTGAAGAAGATGAAGAAGAAGGATGAGGAGGAGGAAAAGGAGAAGAATAGTGGATAGTGAGAAGGTGGAAGGGGAAAGAGGTGGAGGGAAGGAAAAGAAAATAGAACAGTAATGCCCTACATAAAATTTAACTCATAGTGAACTGGTCCTCGAACCCATAAGTACATATGAGAAAACACAGATGGTACATTTCAGTATCACAGACTTATTTTGAGACTGAACTCTACAGGAAAGAGAAACAAAGAAAAAATAAACAAATGGAATTACATCATATTAAAAATCTCTACTAGAGGCCATAGTGATAGTACAATGGGTAGGACACTTGCCTTGCTTGTGGATGACCAAGGTCCTATCCACGCCATCCCATATGGTCCCCAGAATTCACCAGGAGCAATTCCTGAGGTAACAGGGTCAGGAATAACCCCTGAGCATTGTCAGGTGTGTCCTTCCCCACCCCCTTTGCAACAGAACAAGAGAGAGAGAGAGAGAGAGAGAGAGAGAGAGAGAAAGGTAAGAAAACTCTATAGAGCAAAAGAAACTATCAAAAATCAAAACAGCTACATAGAAATTAGGACAAAATATTCGCATTTTATATGACAAGGATTGACATATAAATATAGACAGAGCTTACACATAGAACAAAAATGGAAGCAACCCAACCAAGAAATGAACAAATTACTTGAACAGACATGTCCTTAAAGAAAGCATACAGAAGACCTATGGACAAAAATATAGTATTCAGCAGCATTTATTAAAGAATGCCAAATAAACACAATAAAATATCATCCCATGTCAATCAGGATGGCCTATATCAAAGAGATTAAGTAAACCGTGGATATGGAGAAAAAGAACTGATAAAATATTTGTGGGAATCTATATTGATTTCATGGAAAAGATTATGAAGATTCCTTTAAACAATGAAAAGTGAGAATGTGATCCACAAATCCCATTCCTAGACTTTCACCAAAGAATATGAAAAAATTAATTCAAAAAGATATTTTAGTAACTGTATTCATAGTAGTTCATTATTTACAGGAGACAAAGCATGCAATCAACCTAAAGAACAATTTACAGAGGATTGGGTAGAAATTCTGTGATAAAAAGTATTAATGGCATAAAAAAATTCAGTCATTAAAAAAGGTGAAATTGTTCCATTGAAGAAAGTGGGTGGATCTTGAAGAAAAATTGATAAGTGAAATAAGAAAGTAAGTGAAAGACAGAAAGTAATGGGATTTTTTACTCATACATAGAATATATATATATATATATATAATAAATGATCCATTGAAAAACAATAGAATTAATAGCTACGTTTGGTGGTGGTACTTAAAGTTTGATGATAGATATGGTAAATCTTTTATTTTTTATTTTTTTAATTTAATTTTTATTAGTGAAACACCATGAGATACAGTTGTATACTTACAAACTTTTGTGCTTGGGTTTTAGTTATAAAATGATCGAGTACCCATTCCTTCACCAGTGCCCACTCTCCACCACTAATGATCCCAGTAATCCTCCCACCCCACCACCACATCCCCCTACCCCATCCCGCCTCTGTGGCAGGGCATTCCCTTTTTCCCTTTTGCTCTCTCTTTTCTTTAGGGTGTTGTGGTTTGCAATAGAGGTATTGAGTGTCCATCATGTTCGGCCTATAGTCTACTCTCAGCACACATCTCCTATCCCAAGAGAATCCTCCAATTACCCTTTATTTGGTGTTCCATTCTCTGTCTGAGCTGTCTTTTCCCCCAGCATGTGCTGCCAGCTTCCAAGCCGTGGAGCAGACCTCCTGGTACTTATCTCAACTATTCTAGATGGTTCATCTCCCATTTGGTTACTTCGTATTCCCCAGATGAGTGCAGTCTTTCCATGTCTGTCCCTCTCTTTCTTACTCATTTCACTTAGCATGATACTTTCCATGTAGAACCACTTATATGCAAATTTCATGACTTCGTCTTTTCTAACAGCTGCATAGTATTCCACTGTGTAAATGTACCAAAGTTTCTTTAAGCAGATTCTGGCTATTGTGAACAGTGCAGCAATGAACATAAAAGTGCAGATGTCATTTCAACTGTACTTTTTTTTTGACTGTTCGGGATATATTCCCAGGAGTTGAATTGCTGGATCAAATGGGAGCTCAATTTCTAAATTTTTGAGAATCATCCATATTGTTTTCCAAAAGGGCTGGACCTATTGGCATTCTCACCAGCAGTGTGGGATAGTCCCTTTCTCTCCACGTTAGATATGGTAAATCTTATTCATATATAGATATGTTAAGTTATGTACTTGATAAACTATACTGCTGTAAATAGATGATAATTCAACCCAAAAATAAATAAATAAACTTTTGGTAATGCCAAACTTCCCTTTATCCACAATCAAAAGATATAGTCTTTTCTGGAAAAAAAATTAGTTTGAATTAATTTTCTATGCAAATCCAGTGTTAAGAAAAAAATTATCCAAAGCATGGAAATAGGCAAATAATTAATTCTTGATTGTTTGGTGTGCTTTAACAGCACACCAAGAAATTATTTCATTCTCAAAGGGATTTGTTTTTCTGATTAGCTATTTACAATTGGTTAGGTAGGGTTACACTCTATGAAGTTGCTTGCTACTTTAAAGATTTTTGTCTGTAGAGATGCAAGTAATTTGGTCTCCTAGAGAGGATAATCCTACTACTACAGTTTTATTGCCTTTTATAGGACATTGATCAGTTTGCCGCTAACTTAGCAAATGCTTTCATTCTGAGTTTCTTTTGATAAACTTACAAATACTTTGTTTCTCAAAAGCCATTTGAGTCATTTTTCCTCTTCTACCATAGAACTCACGAATAAGTGAAATAAAATTTTTCATGTATTCATTCAATAAATGAGTTATTTGTGATACATTAAATTAATGTGTTTTTTTCTGGAAATTCAATGTTGTTCCTTTAAAAGTATCTCCCACTGACTTAATCAAGAGGATTCACTTTGCCAGGACCAATTGCAATACATTTTTTGAGTAGGACACTTCATGGACTGTATACACTTAGGGAGATGAAGGGCATTTGTTTTGTTTGTTTGTTTGTTTTGTCATTGTTGTTTTTATTTTTAGTCGCCTGAGTAAATCTTGGGCTAGAGCCATAGTACAGCAGGTAAGGCATTTGTTTTGCACATTGCTGACCCAGGTTGTAAAGAGGATTTATTCGAAGCCTTTCCTGAGCCTCCTTTCCGGAGCCAAAGGCTTTTCTGTGTCTCTAAGTCCCCTGAGC
>JAOXYA010000019.1:17062436-17073099 GCA_028565675.1 Sorex palustris
GGGTCACACCCGGCGATGCACAGGGCTTATTCCTGGCTCATGCACTCAGGAATTACTCCTGAGTAATCGGAGGACGATATGGAATGCTGGGAATCGAACCCGGGTCGGCTGCGTGCAAGGCAAACACCCTCCCTGCTGTGCTATCACTCCAGCCCCTCAACCATTTTTAATGTTAAAAATTAAAGATAAAATTTGAAAGCTCTTAGCCTGTTACATGAAAATAACAAGAGTGATGAAAATCTAAAACAAGCACTACATTTTATGGAAACACACTTAATAAAGTAAATGACAGAAAATGATTATTTAAAAAGTCTAGAGACATGAATGGCCACTAAAAAATGCTTCAAACTTCAAGTACATACACAGCTAGAAAATAGAAAGTGAAAAGTTATATCAATTACTATCTTTCATGTTGAAGAGATGAAATCCTTGGTAATTGTACTCCCTTTTGCTTTCTCCTTGATAGCTTGCCCCGTGATCTGAGAGTCATAATATCCTCATTCTCTAAGGAATAACATGAATGTGATTGTTTGAAAATCAAATAAGAAGTTGGAACCCAATACTTCAGAAGGCAGAATCAGTTACCTGACATTCAATCTTCTTACTGTGTTAAGAATGTCAGTGTTTCACATGTCCCACTCAGGAAGCATTTCAATACCCGCTTCTGTGACTTTATTCATTCTGGCAACACCTCAGGGAATTTAATTTCATACAAAGCTTTCAGATAGGACTTTCCAGTGTCAGGAGCAAATCCAGGGACCATAAAGCATCAGTTAGAGGTTCAGAGAAAATTTAAAGAACAAAACTGCCAATATTCAGAACTTTGGCCTTGCCATGGGGTTAGCCTCCCAGAGTTGTGAAAGAAGTAGAGTGTTGGCAACCCATAAGATAATAAAGAACACAAACATAATAGAGAGAAAGATGATCTGGTTGTATTTGGGGCTTATATTTTGACCATAAAGGGAAATGGCAATAAAAAGAGAATGTAGAGATTTAACTAAACTGAACTGATTTCATGAAAGGCTTAAGAATCAGCCTAACTGAGGAAAGAGAACTAAAACACCTGCGCTACTAGTCCACACACGAACAATGCATTTATTTTCAAACAAAGAGCAGATAATGCTCAAGCTTTGGAAATGGAGATCTATTTTTCAGAGAAAGTATGGACATCTGAAAGAAACACAAGGGGCATTGTGTTTAGGAATGAAACATGTGATCTAGGGAAATGCCAGTTTATCCGAGCTTTGGCTGGGTTACTCCTTTTTTTTTTAGAGAAAGGACATATTTTTGAAACAACTGTGATTAACTGAGGTTTAATATGCCTTCTTGTAATTACCTATAATTTTAAAAGATTACATTGTAGCTTGTAAGCTTGGTTAAAGAACAAATCAGGTGATGCTTATTAAAAATTACATGTGTTTTACTGTTTGAAATGTATCCCCAAATACAAAAGAATGTCATATTTTTCTCTTCACTAAACTTGATTGTTTAATTTGGCTTCTCTGCCTCCTTCTGGTTTCTTAATATGTCACATCACCTTCAGTTATTTAATATTTCTGAAAATGTACGTAGTCATGCTTAGTGACTGAAAAATCATTCTGCACACCTGGGATTTCAAATAACATACATTTTCAAAATTCATCATTTGTGGATCTCCTAGTTCCATGTTTGCCTTAATTCAAAGGATAATAACTTGAGTGAGTTTCTTTTTTTATACATTCTAGAACTCATAAGTACAAGAGCTCTCTGAGAGAACAAAAGGGAATGCCCTACCACAGAAGCAGGGTGGGATGGGGGTATGGGGGTGGGAGAGATACTGGGATTAGTGGTGGAGAATGGGCACTGGTAGAGGGATGGGTGCTTGATCATTGTATAACTGAAACCCAAGCACAAAAATTTGTAAGTCTACAACTGTACCTCATGGTGTTTCACTAATAAAAATTAAAAACAGAAAAAAGAGTCTATCTGGGATTCTTGCCATTTGGATTTTAATACATAATTGTCATTCCATGCTTGTTTTTGTTCTTTTTGACCTTTTTTTTTTGGATCATTTGGATCAGAGCACAAGGTTTCATCCTCAACCTGCGGATGTTCAAAGAAATTGTTACTTGCCATTCTTATCCTTTTACTTCTTCCTCAACTTTTGGGACCCTATGATTTGAGATTGTTTTTTCCGTTCCTTTAGAATCTCTTTCTATTTTATTTTCTTCACTGGTGACATCTTTCAGCTCACTGGTTTTATTTTTTCCTTTTTCCACTCTATAACTGAGTCCTACTATTGTTTTATTTTAACCCCATCATTTCTGTATTTATTATTTGATACTTTCTATAAACCTTTCTTTGAGTTTATTGAATTTTTCTTCAATTATTTTCTCAGTTCAGTGAATACTGAGAGGATTGTTGTCCTGAAATCATCCTTAAGTAACATTGAAAATTCTGATATACCTTACGACGTTCCTGGGCATCTCTATCTGTCTGTTAATGTGGTTAATTTTCTTCATGTTTTATCATTTCTGGTGATTTTTGGATGCTTAGACTTGAGCTCTGAGTTCCAGATGATCTGAGCATTTATCCAGAACTCTAGTTCACAATACCACATCAATGCCTATGACTCTACAGACTTCTAGAAGCCACAAATGCCCAGTGAGGATTTTTTAAAATTTTTGCAAGATTGAACTTGTATCTATGGCTCTGATTTACATGTACCTGGATGATAACAGGTGTTTTGGAGCCCAGGACTAGTTGGATTGAGCTCCAACCCACTTTTCACACTTCCTGGTGTCTGGCAGGTATCATATCCCAACTGATTTGATCAGTAACTGAAGATTGTGGTTATATCCATCCAAAAAGGGCTATTCAGTTAATAAATCTTTGTAGTTACATGAAAAATTTTGTATTTGCTTTTATCAGTTTCCAGATGACTACTCTGAGTTTAGCTGCTGAGGTTCACCTCCAGGGTCTCTCCTAACTGCTGTGGTTCCTTGAAAGATATGTCACTGTGACTCTCAGAAAGAGTTGTTCGCAGCTGCAGCCTGAAATAACTGCACCCAGTCGGTGCTACATACTTTAGTTTTCCAGTCTTCTCCAACATAGAGTATATAGATACAGAAATGGAGCTTCTTAGATCCTTTGCTGTCAATGTATTCCAAATTAAGTTGGAGATTAAGTCTGGTATGCCCACTTTGATGGGGATTTCCCTTTGGTTTGACTTAGTTATGACTACAAGTCTGTCATGTTGCCCAAAGTGTGAAGCTGGAATTATCACCTTGTGTGAGTGGGATTGAGACTGTGAGCCTGTGGGGCAGTATTTATGACACCTGCTGGGTGAAGCCAAAATTGTCATTCTGCTGGGCAGTTCTCATCTTAGGAAAGCTGCTCCTAATCAGGGCCAAATATACTTGTACCTTTAGGTGGATTTAACAAGACCAAAGAGTGGCAGAAATATCATACAACAGAAAATAGGGCACTTGTTTCTCATGTGCCCAACCCAAATTTGATCTCTGATACCACAGATGGTTCCCTGAACCTCAAGCCGAGTGATCCCTGACACAAGATCCATGAGTAAGTCCTGAGTACTCCAGGGTGTTACCTCCCCCAAATTTAATAAATCCATAGACTTTACAATTCTTGTTTTCAAATACAAAAGAGAATTTTGTAAAAATGTATAAGTGCAACTCACAAACTTGTCAAATGGTAGATGGGATGGAGTTATGTCACTTTAAACATTGAAATTATCAGGATACAGCTAAGAGAACAATTCTGTTTGGTATGGTTCACCTCATTGATGGCCCTCACTGGAAATGGCAGGCCACCATGCTGAACTTGACAAGTACTCAAGTACTGTTTTCAGATTATTGAGTGTTGATATAAAACTGATGTTATTCAATTCCTTTCGATTCAACCAACACTATCCTAGATTTATGCTTTCTATCTGGTTCCTGTTTGCCAAACATGCTAGTCCCTTTTCTCTTTCGGTCTCTGCTTCTCTGGACCTCACCCAGAAGAAACAATCCTTAGTTCTGGACTTGTCCACTAATCTGATTTGCACAGAATTGAGAGACTTCCTGAGGTGATAACTGTTTTCTTTAAGTGAATTTTCTTGATTACACCCCTTGTTGAGTGTAGAGATCTGTTCAGTTGTTCAGTGAATGCCTTGTTGGGTACTTTTCTTTCTTTTTTTTTTCCAAATTTTTGGGCCACACCCAGCAAGGCTCAGAGGTTATTCTCGCTGTTTGATCCTGGCAGACACAAAGAACCATATGAAATGACAGGGATTGGAGCTGGGTCAGTTGTATGCAAGGCAAGGGCCCTATCTGCTGTATACCAGACTCTTAAGTGCTTTTGTATCAATGCCACTGGTGCATAGAACTTTTCTGGTCTCCTGACCCTGCCACTCTCTTTTATGCACTTCTTAAAATATATTTACCTTAATGACTTACTGAAAATAGATGAAAATGTTTCCAAGAGCAAGTACTTTTTCCAAAACCCAGGAGCTATCACTTGTAAATTCCTAAAAATGAGGCTAGTGATGAATAAGAAATGACAGTGTAATTGGAGCAATACTGAAAGAAAAAAGTGAAATTTGAAGGTAAAATTCAGCTAGGATATTTTTAGAAGCCTGTAGATTAAATGACTTTGAAGAAAAAGCTGATATTTTTAACATTTTTAAAGCACTGACACTTCAAATACCAAACCTGTGGGTACATAATCTTAGAACTCACTGACAAAATATTGCCTGAATTTCTAATTATCTAAGTTTTCTTTGTTAATTAAAAATATGTATTCCATCTGTGATAATTGTCACAGATTAGAGTTCTGATATTAAAAGTTTGAGCTTAAATTTATGGTAGATTTGAAAAAGAATGTCTTTGACTGATGCAAATTTTCTGCAACTTCTGTAATTATTAAAACTCAGAGTAAACACAAGATGATTTATATAAAGGGAAAGAAAAGAAACGTTTTCTTAATGACACCCCAAAATCTTCTCCCGTTGAAATTTTGTTTAAGAGTAAATAATGGTTGCTTTATTTAGATTAATTAGCAAGAATATCACTGTAGTCAATAATAGGTAACTGAAAGATACCATCTGTTCCCTTTTCTTGTCGTATATCTATGAGCTCTGCATTGGTGCATCAGAGAATATGGAAGAATTAATTATGCAGCAAATGAAATCTTCTCACAGATGGTACCCACTTATTTCTTGCAAATGTATACCAACAAATTTGTGTGCTTCTGCTCAACTCTTGTTTGACTCCTTAGAAGTTTCAAGACCACTGCGTTCTGGCCATAAGTTGTCTATTAGGTAAAAGTACAAAATTTTAAAAAATGCCTGAGTGGAAATAGCATCACAAAAGCTTCATTGAAACTTGACATCATTCTTTGGTATAAGTGTAAATCAAGTTTTGTTTTAATTTTTTAACCCAAAAACAGTTACTTTCTCTTTTATTTGTGACTCAGTGTAAAGTTAGAATCATGTCCTAATCTTTTGGCATATCAAAACATTTATTTTTCAATATTTATTATTTTTGTTTTGTTTTGTTTTGTCTTTGAGCCTCTCCTTGCTGTGCTCAGGGCTAAGTCCTGGTTCTGCTCTTTGGGAGCATTCTTGACAGGACATATAGGACCATGTGCAGTACCAGGAATAGAACTCAGGTTGTCTGCATGCACAGCACACGCCAGGAAAATATCTTGTCCATTGTACATTTTATAAAGTGATTCTAGAATTTTGTGAATCACTGGACTTAGTTTTATTTTAGAAGCTAATTCTTTAGCGTCATTGATGTGTGATTTGAGAATAAATACATTCTTCCATCAATTATCCCACTGGAAATAACACTGTCATATAACATTCTCTTATTTTTCTATCAGTCATCCAGAAAGAGCACTCCAAAGTCTCCTATTCAATCTCAAAATATTCCAGTTGCTTTTTAACCTACTAAAATTGGGTTTTTGTCTGCAACACTCTTTGTAAATTGCTCTTGCAAAAACCATGAGTTGCAGACTGATTTATAATGATGCACATCTGAAACTTGAGTTATAATAAAACGGTACTCCAATAAAGTTAATTTTAGAGTAATTTAATTATTTTTGTTTAAATTTAAAATTTAAATTTAAAGTGATTTAAATTTTAAATTTAAAGTCTCCTGCCGCTGTGCCTGACTGTCCTCAGGGGGGCCCCTTGGAGGAGGGCGGGTTGAGTTTCCCTCTCCACCTGGAGCAGCGCCCTAGCAGCTGAAGACCTCCGGGACCCAGCCACAGCCATGTTGAGACCACTCTCCACATACTCATTTGAGGCTTACACACGAAGGAACTGGCAGAGGAACCCAGGTGTGCAGGACCTGGGGCTGAGATCTCCAAGCCTGTTTTGTTTGGAACCGGGCCTCCTCCACCCAGATCCCCCATCTTCCAGCAGCTAGACAGTTACACCCACCAACTGCCGTTTAACCCCATCAACGGCCAGGATCCAGAGACTATTAAACAAAGCTCCCGTAAGCAACCTCTTATTATCTAGTTCTCACTCTCAGAGAACCCGGCAGGCTACTGAGAGTATCCTGCTTGTGTGACAGAACCTGGCAAGCTACTCATGACGTACTTGATATGCCAAACTCAGTGAAAATGATGGTCCTCATTCCCCTGACCCTGAAAGAGCCCCCAATATGCCATCTGGCTACACTAGCATGTGACAGGGATGAATGAAGACATTACTGGCGCCCGCTCAAGCAAATCAATGAACAATGGGGTGATAGTGATATATGCATTTTTAAATTTCTTAATGTTTTTTCCATACCATTTTCACATGAGTTATTTACTTTTTCTGGAACTTCAAGATATCTTTATCTTCTACCATACTAATGCAAGTGGTGTTTCTGCATTTCTATTGGATATCCTTTAAACGGTACCTTTGGCATGAATGCCTACTATTTAGGAATTGAGTCACATTCCCCAAGGAGAAACACAGGTTTATGGATATTCTGAAAAGATTTCTCTCTTGCTGCTGTTCAATAAAACACCATTCTAGATAGTGCTGTAAGGATCCTCCAAAATAAATGAGGCTACTTGTCTTCTTGTCCACTCATTTTAAGATAGAGCGCTTATCCTGAATTATCTGGACAAAAATGACCTAATCACAAGTCCTTCACAAAAGAAGAGGAAGCAGAAGATTCAGTTAGAGAGATGACATAAAAGAGTACACAAGGAAGATTCTACAATGGAAGAGAAAGTCAGATTCCAAATAAGAAATTAATTCAATATACCACTTGTTGTGTTGGGATATACAGATCTAAGTGTCAAGTCTGGAGGTAAACTCTCGTAGCTTGAGAATTCCCTCTGTTGACTATGAGGAAATAAACTAAAGGAATTGGCAAATGATAGTGACTTGAATGATCTGCATAAAGGATTGGTCCCAGAGTCTCTATCTCCATAATAGTTCACCTTCTATAAGCCAGCATCAGGGAATCCAATACAGACTCCTGACCTTTACACTTGTAATCAATTGTGAGTTGTTTTGAGCTACTAAATTTAAGTCAATGAATTATGGTTGCAATAGAAAAATAATACAGTCCTTAGCCAACAATGTGTTCATTCTTTGCTGATTTATACCAATTACTCCACTTCTCTAGTTATATCTCTACTGAGCTCTAGAAATACATGTGCAAACTTTACCAGGTGTTCTTCAGATACTTCAAACATACTAAGTCTATTCAACAAATTCTTTACCTATACAACTACACATCACCTGGAATGTGGTACTCCCTTCTAGATCAACACATCAATATCATCCTATTTTTGTGTAATTTCCTTCATCTCTTTCTATTCCTCATAGCTCTTATTCAATTGGCCATGGTGCATTCATCATTGAACATCTATTTGGTGTTTAGATTACACATAAACCAGATAATTTATTTATTTATCATTTGTATGTTTGTCTTCTTGTTTTTTTCCCCAGACTTCACTGTGCCCTGCCTGGGCTTTCTCTTGTTTGGCTCTGAGATTTCTCCTCTCGGGGTACAGGAAACCATAAGCACTTTATCACCAGTAATATCTCAAGACCTAAACCAGACCAAATACTTTAACACAGTTTTGTGGCTGGACAAAAATAAAGCCATAAAATTGGTAAAATGAAAGTTAGCAAAATAGAACAGCGGGTAATGCACTTGCCTTGTAAACGGATGGTTCATGTTCGATCCAGTGCACCCTCTATGATCACTGAGAATCACCAGGAATTAACCTAAGCATAGAGGCAGTAGCAGGCCCTGAGAACAGGCCAGTTATGGCCTAAACCCAACCCCTCTATCACACAAAAATATAGGTAAAATTTACTTGAATTATTATAACTCTTACAAATACTTTTAAACAACATGGATATAAAATGATATAAAGAAAAACTTTAATTGGGTTAAAAAATAAACTTAAAAAGACACCAGAAAAAGCCCTGAGCAGCCCCACATGAGATCCCCAAGTAAAATGCAACCAAACAAAAAAGTTATGAAAAAATAATATTGAATTATGACTTTATAAGTAGGAATAAATCAAGTGTCAAAAACTCAGAAAATGATGTAGATTTCAGACAAAGATGCTGGGAGTCAAAATTCTTTTTTAATTTTTTTGTTTATTGGGCGGGATGGGGGGATCTGAGTTTGCCATCCAGACTTGCAATTCAATGCCAAGGCCCCAGGATATGGTGCTGTTCAGGCCCTGCAGTGTGGGGGATACCCAGGACATCCCAAGGAAAGCTGGGGGTCTCTAAGGCCACACTCAGAGATGCTCAGGGAGCTACCATGATGCAGTAATTGGACATGATAAGAATGTATCCTAACCTCTGCACTATCTCCCTGAGGAGTCCTAAATTCCTAAAGCCGAAAGAGCTTGACAGGAAGTGTGAAACAGAAAAGCAATCCATATATTTGTAGAAAAGAAAGTGAAACTAGCAAACAGGTTTGAGAGCACATGAGAACGGAGAGGTGATGAGCAACAAATAATTCAGACAGACATAGATGGCAGGTGTTAACTAAATCAAGGAGCAAAGTGCTTAGAAATTACTCCTCTTGGTGCTCAAGGGACATTAACCAGTGTTGAAAATGAAACCGGAGTAGGCCACAAGCAAGACAAGTGCCGTAGGTCGTGTACTATCTCTCTGGTCCAACACTTGTATTTTCTGATTAAGAAATATAACATTTCTAAAATCATTAGGCTTAGTACTTCTTCCACATAGTCATTGCAAAATTTCTCTCCCTGGAGCCAGGACTAGTTTTTTTTCCCAGTAAATCAGTTACCATAGTCACAAAGTGCTAGCTAGTATCAGTGTTGTCCACACTATATCAAAATCATGAAAAGCCAAAACAAATTAGAAAAGCAACATTACTCATGAATTTCCGAAAAGATTAAAACATTTTCCAGCTAACTCATTTTCTATTCTCTTCTTTCCATTTTATGGAGCTGTAATTATTATGGACAAAATTGGGTGACTTCTAACATGTGCTTTCAATTCTTGATTCTAAAAGAGAACATTTTCTCTGAGTAAGCACACACACACACACACACACTCACACACACACGTTTTAATGACTCCATCAAAGAAGGAAATGTATCCTTTATAATTTCTTAATAGCGTTCCTTCCCAACAGCATTAGCATACCCTCAATGAGGCATAAACTAAATTGTGTTCTTAATATTCTTCTGCAATGTCCTTCCCAAAATAAATGCATTAAAAAATGTAAACATCTGACACTCCTAAAGTAATTCCTTTAAGTAGCATAGATAGCAATATTGACTGTATTATTCAGGCAAATTAGCCATTTATTTTCTAAATTTTTTCACTTTGATTTAATGATTGGTCAATATTTTTTCTCATTCATCACTAATTTGCCACATCAATTAATGCCTGTCAGTGACTATGAAAAATAAATGCAATTAATTTCAGTTAATTTTTGCAATGTGAGTCTAGCATCAATCCTCCAATTCACACTAATCACATATAGCACTGCAAAAACTTATAAAGAATATTCATGGAGTAAAGAATTTATAATAAACTAGAATTTTATATATCATATAATTTTTTCAGTGAAAATAAAGATACTATGAATATATCTAAATGATTATTTATGTGAAACTTTATAGAAAGATTTTGAGACATGTATTTCAAAAATAAATAATTTTGTATGCAATCACAGTGCAAAAAAAATCTATCATACAATTGTATTATATTATTATACCATAGACTCGGGATTCTGCACCAGGCTGTTTTCACTCAGGGCGACCCAGAGGGGAACGGGAGAGAGCCTTCCCCACCCCATGGGACCCAGCCCTGGCAGCCAACCTCCACTACCCAACCGCTGCCACTTTCCAGGCAACTTTCTGGACCGCCCGGCCACTTTGCGGCCATGAAACACATCATGAGACACTTTCTACCCATTTTCCATAATTACTATATATGCCTGTGTGACCCCTCCTCAGAGGCCCAGGTTTCTCCTCTGTGACCATATTTCAGAGCCCTGTGTCCCTCCACTGTCACCACACCTCAGGCCCTGTATTTCTACTTGTGTGACTTGTTCTCAGAACCCCTTGTCTCTCCCTCTGTGGCCTCTCCACTGAGCGCTGAACCCTACTTGTGTGACCCACCTAAGAGCCCTGTGTCCCTGCACTGTGACACCCCATGACCATTCCT
>JAOXYA010000019.1:17196576-17210446 GCA_028565675.1 Sorex palustris
GTTTGGCATACTGAATACATTACAGGTAGCTTGCCAGACTTTGCTGTGCAGGCGAGATACTCTCGGTAGCTTGCCAGGCTCTCTAAGAGGGGCCGAGGAATCGAACTCGGGTGGGCTGTGTAGGCCGCATGCAAGGCAAATGCCCTAACCACTGTGTTATCACTTCAGTACTATTATTGTTTAAAAAATTGACGGTAGATATGATTTTAGAGTTTCTTAGGTTTGGGTCTTAATATTTCAGTCCAATAGTTTTGACTGATATAGTTCTTATAAGACTGTTCAACAAAAGAAACTCAGAATCAAGATTGGGTTTGCAAATCAGCTACTAACAGTACCAAGACCCAGCTGGCAGTTCAGAAACACTTCCTTGAGATTTGGTTTCCAGAAAGAAATATCATTGTTTGAAACTTTCATGGCATCTGAGTCACACATTATGCCCCATACTCATATCCAATTCAGATATAAAGGGTGGATTACCTCCAGTGGCTTGAAGTGCAGGAAGAAGTGTTCAGCTGGGTGGCCTCCTTTAAGGCCATGCCTCATTTGAAGAGAGTGCGTTCATCCAAGATCAGGTTTGCTTCCCTGGAGAGCCTCATCAAATCACTGTCATTGGGAGCATGCAAAGGTGCAAAGGTGCTGAATCATTTCCAAATTTGGCCAAGTTCTGAAACTTTATGTCACTGTAGGTTTCCAAAACCACCCAGTTCCAGTTCTACTTCTCTCTGTCCACTCTTCTTTCTGCCTCCTCCTGTTTATAAGTATTAAATACATCAAATATGACTCCTTAATGCTAAGATCTATCTCAGTCAGTTTAATGCCACAATTCACCTTCGAGCACCTCATACAAATCTCTATCACTGTTTTAATATTTCTGGGGAATAGTCATCTGTTAGTAGGTGTGGACTTTAGAACAGTATCTAAGTCATAGTGATTCTTGATAGATTATGAATAAACAAATGCCTACAGCAAAACACCCAGAAAATGTGTGCTCAAACCCATACCACATGACAAAGAAAACTAGGAATGAATAACCAGGTAAAAGGAATATCTTGGAACAATCAGTGCAATATAATCAATAAAATGTCTATGTCCTAATCTTCAGAACATGTGACTGTTCTGAACATCACATGTACAGAAGAATTAAAGTTGTGGCTAGAATAAATTCACATAGATTGGAAAATAGGTTGTTTCAGAATTTTTAGAGACTTGAACTTAAGGACTTGTGGTCTGATGAATAAGACACCTACAGAAGCAGGGCTTCCAAATCCACTGATCTCCAGGAGAGTATTCTTGTCTGGGCTACCTTGAAACTGCTTTTAAATAGCAAGCACACTTCCATTTAAACCAAGAATAAATGCTTATTTGTGATATAAAGCATATAGATGGAAACAATGAGGAGGTTAAAGACCTTCTCTAAGCTACACCATAACATCTCTAATCAATTTATTGCTTGTGTAAATGGAAAGGAATTAGATGGAGTGTGCGATACTGTCAAGAGCTTATAGTTGAGTGGTACTGTGCAGTTTATAAAATTTCTTCCCATCCGTGTGACTCTGAATGATGGAGCTGGGACAAGATGATAAAAGTCACAGCTTAAAATTGGTAAATCAATAATTTTTTGAAAAAATTAACAATAAGCCTTTTCCAAATTGAGGGAACTATCATTTGAGAGTACAGGTTGTGCATACAAGGACAAGTTGAGGAAAGTAAAGGAGAACACACAATAATAAATTGAAAAATGTTTATCTCGAGATTTCCTTGTCATTTTGATGAATTTCTTGCTTTAATTTTTGAAACTTTTACAAGAGTTTCGGGGCTGGAGCAATAGCATAGTGGTAGGATGTTTGTCTGGCACGCAGCCAACATGGCCGACCCAAGTTCGATACCTCTGCCCCTCTTGAAGAGCCTGGCAAGCTACCAAAAATATCTTGCCCGCACGACAGAGCCTGGCAAGCTACCCGTGATGTATTCGATATGCCAAACACAGTAACAACAAAGTCTCCGATGGAGATATTACTGGGCCCGCTCGAGCAAATCGATGAACAACAGGAGGACAGTGACAGTGACAAGAGTTTCATTTTATAGTGAATGTGGTCTACAATAGTTTTGATGTTTGTGGTTATAGTTTAATGTTGTGGTTTTAACATTTCTAATAATTGATGAACAAAGTTACTATACTTTCTTCATCATGGAAGTGCACAAGCTTCCCCACCACTATGTCACTGTGTCACAAGCTTCCCCACCACTTTGACACCTCTGACCCACTCCTGTAGTCCCCGCAATTCTCCTACAGTGTGGTAATCTCAGCTCTTAATCAAAGACCAAGAGCTTTTTATCATTTGTTATTAATTATTCACTTGTTCCTTCCTCTATATACCAGAAATAAGTGGTATATCTCATATTTGTCTATCATCTTCTGACTACTTTTTGTTAATATGATGCACCCACCACTACCACCAAATTCCATTCAAACTGAAATACCTGAGATAAATATCAGAGGCTTTTAAAAATCCCCCATTACAAATGACATGTAGCAACATACTTTCATTGCTTTTTGACTCTGCACTCAGGAATCACTCCTAGCAGTGTCAGGGGACCATATGGGATGCTGGGGATCAAAACTGGATCTGTAGTATGCAAGACAAATGACCAGCCTGCTGTATTATCACTCCAGCCCAACAGGAGCAAAATAAACATTCATGTATTCCTAAAAAAGCATGAAACTTATGCTTTTTATAAAGTTTCCTGGGCTTCTAAGAATGATGTCAATTAGTTAAACAAAGTTAAACACTCATTTAATATTTTAATGTTTACCCACCATGGTGCCAGTTTCTGAAAAGGATTCAGCATGATCGACCATATCCACAGGGTAACCAAGCTCATTGAGGTTTTGCGAGAGTTCAAGATGCTGCTTTGCTTAACATTCATCAATTTAAAGAAGGCCTTTGATTCTGTTGACACAGAAGCAGTCATTGAGGCCCTACCCAAACAAGGCATTCAAACTGAGTACAGCAGGATCCTCCACAAGCTGTATTACAAATTCACTATCAGAATCTCACCATTCTACAGAAGTGATCATCAACATTAAGAAAGGGGTTCAGCAGGGCAATACCATTTCACCAAAACTCATCAGTACCACCCTCAAGAACATCATGCAATGACTGGAATGGGAAGGAATGGGAGTGAAGATAGACGGTCAGCACTATACCACCTCTGCTTCACTGATGACACCGTTCTAATAACACCAAACATTTAGCCAAGCAGCACAAATCCTGGACGACTTTGACCGTGAGCTTGGAAAGGTCGGACTCCAGCTGAATCTCACAAAGACAATGTTTATGAGAAACGGTCTTGTTCCTGATGTTCCATTCGCTCTCAATGGAACAAACATCTCTGAATTCAGCAGTTATGTGTAGCTAGGTCAAGAAGTCAACATGATGAGTGACCTGGCACCTGAGTTGCACAAGAGGAAGAGAGCGGCTTGGAAAGGCTTCAAGATCATTGAAGAAATAGCTAAGAGGATGAAGAACCTCCGGTTCCAGGCACATCTCTTTGCTTCTACTGTTCTTCCTGCATTAACATATGCCTCAGAGACCTGGGCCCTATGAAAAAAAGGATGAGAACGCTATCCAAGTCTCTGAAAGAGGAATCGAAAGAGCTGTGCTTGAAGTACCACGTTTCACTCAAGTGAGAAAAAGAATCTGGACTTTCGACTTCCATCAACAATCAAGAATCAGGAACACTGTCTCATTTGTCAAGGCATCGAAAATCAGATGGGCTGGACATGTAATGACATTTGGAGATGACTGCTGGACTAGAGCCATTACCGACTGGATTCCACAGGACGTCAAAGGGTCACGTGGCTGCCCACCTATGAGGTGGTCAGACTTCTTCGTCAAGACCCTGAACGATTGATTTGAGGTTCTTAGTGTCCTAGAGTGAGCAGACGCCATTGGGCTACACTAGCATTCAACAGGGATGAATGGAGACGTTACTGCCACTGCTCGAGCAAATCGATGAGTAATGGGATGTCAAGTGATACCCACCATGGTGTTTAACTTGTACATCTAGTGTACCAGAAGTCAAATGTTAATGCAGATCTCTTTTACTGGAAATTCTCAGAGTTATTTAATTGAAACTAGACTTTTTCTCTTTAAATTAGATATTCTAATTATTCCTCAGCCTTATTGCAAATTATAAAATGTACAAAATACAATTTCCAGTTTCTGCAAATGTAAAAGTGCATCTGGTCACCCTAAAAGAATTTGGGAGGCAACACAATACAATGAAAATACCAAAATATTTTAATTTAGATCACCTGACTTTGAATCCTAATTTTCTAACTATGGGAAAATTATGGCAACTTCACTAATCTCAAATTTTTATGAAGAGAATGGATTTAAAATGCATTATTTTCTTCTTCCTTCACAGAGATGCTTGTTTATTTATTGTGGCAATGTTGGTATATAAGATATAAGTACCAGATGTAGAGACTCTCACATCAACCATTTCACACATTCATTACCATTAGGTCAAGCTACCATATACCATTTATCCAGAAAACCTCCAAACCAGTTACACCCTCAAAACTCCCTCCTCCTATTAGAGTCTGAAGGTCCGTTTGTTTTTCTTAGTTTGTTTCATTTTCTTCATATTCCACATTTTAGTGCTATAATATGTCATTTTCCTTCATCTTATGAATTACTGGACTTGTCCTCAAGGTCCATCAATGTTGCCTCGTATAAAAAAAATTGCATTCTTTTAATGAAAGAATTGTTTTCTATCATGCATTTATGTCACATCCTTTTTAACCATTTATATGTCTAATGGGCATTTTGCTTGTTTTCCTATAATATCTATTGTGAATAACTCATAGTGAACAAAGGGGTTCATATAATCTACAGTGCTGAGTGTGAAAGAACATCATGAGAATGCTCTCAATGCAAATATGATGCCTGATAACCATTCACAGGAGTTTTCATGCAGACTGTGAAATATCCATGGGTAATGATCCTCGAGAATAACTAGGTGAGAAACTTCTGTTCTGTGTTAGCATCATTATAAGCAGTGTGACTCACGAGCATTATGACAGTCTGCAAATGTAAGCATAATCCTTCAGTTCTGAGAGAAGAAAGCTGTGTTACTTTTCATCAACTGAAAGCTTGCCCATCAAGAATTAGATATCATAAATAGAAATGTGTTTGTTCATAGAAACACGAATAAATACATACACAAAGTTACTAATGAATTTAATCCTTCCTGTGGCTTATAAAATTTACAGGGTAAATTTTTTATTTTTTAAAAATGGAATATTCTAGTGAATCTAAAAGCAGAGGAACAGAAATAGCAACCAGTGATATGGTGGTCATTTACAAATTTTCAAAGAATTCTCACTTTTGTATTCACAATTAGGTGAAAAATAATAGATCATCTTTTGTTTTTTTTCTATAATGAAGATGACTATATTTATTAAAGGTATTGAAAGATTAGATGTCCTGAAGTGGTCTCTCTGGTCTGATAGGCAGAATAGGAAGCAGCAAAATTGTCTAAAGGGCAATGAATGAGCAGGAGATTAGTGGACACCATATCAGAGGTAAACCAGAAATCAGACTGCAATCTACAGTGTGGGGATAGATTATATTCTGAGGGAAAGGGATGTCATATAAAATTTAAGCAAAGTAATTTTATGATATCATTTGTATTTTATAAATGACACATAAATTACAGCAGAATAGTGAGTGAAATCTAGGGAACCAGTTAGAAATTCTTACAATGTCCAGGTAAGGAAGAAATCTGCTTGACATTGAGAAATAATTAAAGCTGGAGAGAGGTAGATATATTCTAATATATTATAGAACAAGAGATAATTTGCTGATAGGTTGAATATGGCTGATTAAAGAGCTAGAAATAGAAATTTGGTTTAAGACCAGAGGTGAATGGGGACGAAAGATGGAGAAGAAGGTTTAGAAACATCTGAACTAACTCAGGACTAACCCCTGTTCACCTTAATATGAAAAAATGGTCAAAAGGTAGGAACACTATCACCTGAGATCCTATTACAAAAGATCATTGGGTTTTCTTTTGTAATATGCTCTATGAAAAGTTTAAAGTATGCTATGAGTATTTATAAAAAATAAACCAGAGAAATACCCAGAGATTTGTCCCATGGACTCATCAGTACCAGAGAAGTTGATGCTATTAAATTTTCCTGGAGTAAAGTGTAGAGAAAGAAAAGTAAAAGAGAAAAGGGAAAAGCAAGTATAGACAATTTTGAAAATATTCTGCTGTGAAATGGAATAGAAAAGTAGATTGGGCACTGGTGGTCAAAATAGAGTAAAAAAAAAAGTTTCCCCCTGTTTGTATGCTGATGAGAATGATCCTCAGGGGACCATATATGATGCTAACATCCAACTGGGGCTGACCATGTGCAAAGGAAGTGCCTCAACTTCTGTACTCTCTCCAACCCTGTGTTTTGTCTAGATCAGCATGCCTGAGGGTGTTCCCAGATTTTGGATCCTCAGTGTTAGAATCCCAAGGATTTTCCAAGTCCAGAAGGTCTTCTTTCTAAGGGGTAACTAAATAGTCAAGAGTCTCTGTCCTGAATTTGATGAAGCCTGTAGATCATGGTTGTAGTTGATAAGCAAGTTTTGCTTTTAAACATGCATTCCTTAAGGTGATGACAAATTTCCCCCAGGGCCCACAGACCTCAACTGACCTTAGTTGTACTGGTAAACAACTGATTGCTCTGATTATCTCATTAAAAGCCCACATAAACAATTTGGAGGGAGCCAAATTCAAGGCAAAATAGAGCTTGTAGCATGTAACAAACTAACCAAACATACAAAATCCAAGTCCAGAGAAGAGAATTTGAGATTTCATATATCATCAATCCTGCAAAATGTCCTCACAGAGTGGAGTTACTCTGCAGCCAACAGGAAAATAAAAGATAAATTTTTTATCTGTATTGTTTTTGCGTGGAGGCCAAACCTGGCAGTACTCAGAGGATATTACTGGCTTTATACTCAGGAGTGACCCCCTGGCATTGCTTCAGGGATTTGAACCTGAGTCTATTACATGAATGTCAAGTACCTTAGATTCTTCTCTACTATATATCTGGTCCTAGTAGTTATTTTTTATCTACTTTTTTAATTTTTCTAGGTTAAGTCTGAAATGTCATTTGAGTTTCACTGAACTGTGCTTTAATGGAGCCTTTGTTTATTAATAATAATTTAATTTTCTAACTGTAGTTACATGTGGTGATTCTAGTTTTATTTCTTATTTTAGTCTTTAAAACAGGGTTCTGCCTTGAGTATTTATACCTTCAAATGAAAAGATTGGGGTGGCAGTAAAGAAACCATCTTCTTCAACACATATAAGAATTTATCTTGTCATTGATTTTGGTGATATCAGTATTTTGCAGAAAAATTCACATTTTAAAATAGTTGTAAGATCCATTCTGATATGAAAACTTGTGCAAGTGAATTTTCTCTCTAATAATGTCCATATTTATCAGGCATAAAGCCTGCTTTGCCTACCTTTTTCCTCGGGTCATCTCTCAACTGAATTAATCCTTTGGGAAACATTTTTTTCTTAAAGTCAAAAGCCTACAGAACCCCCCACCCCCTCACACACACACCATCTCACGCCCCGCCCCCCACACACACACACAAACACAAAGATGAGAACACGTGAGTACAGACAATAAACTATACTTCTAACTGCAAAGCTGAAGTCTTCAAAACAGCCCCCAACAGCAGCTGGAGCATCCATATTTAGAATAACGTTTATAAATGACTTGAACTGATTTTAATTGTCATGCATTCATCGCAGTCTGTTAGCTTTAACCAGGTTAGACATCCTCACATCTGGAGAGGACCCTCAAACCACCAAATAAACGAAACAAGGAGCAAGTAAGATAAATGTCTGTATGTCTCCTGCCCCTGCTGTTGCCACAGATTGTGGGCAGCAGTGGCCACTGGAGCAGGAGGGGCCATTGGACCCCTCTTTGGCTGCTTGGTGGACTCAGAGGCCCACAGGATATTGGGTATCTTAAGGCACCTCCCACAACCGCTCTAGCTTTGGGGAGTCTCTCACTTCGAGGCATTCACCTATTCTCTGACCTGGCTGTCACCAATTTCCCCTGAGACAATCTTTCTCAACTGGAATATTTTTTATTTTAAAAAAGTCATTTGTGCAATTGAAACAGGGGACATTTTCTTTTAAGAATAATAATAAGAAGAAACAAAAAAGACTCCAGCCGGTTTTATTTTGTCAGCCTTCTCCTGTATGTTATAGTTTAGAATACCATCCTGCTTTTGTTTGTATACCTTTTCCTTCTGCCCCATTTTTCTTAAAGTCTGCTTCTAAAATGCACAACCTAAATATTTCCTGGATGCCTCATACAAGACTGCACATGCCTGCTTTCCACCCTGTACAATCTCTTACAACACTGATAAAATGGGAATAGTTGGTTTGATACTGAAAGAAGAAGCAAGTTGAACATGACAGAGCATTTAGAAGCAATTCCAGTGCTTGCTGAAACTTACAGTGTGGAAACCCCGATTTCTGTTTTCATGACCTAAATTTAGAAAAATTCCCCACAAACTCTGTATGAGCATCAATTTCCCCACAATCTTCCCAGCTGCTGCTCAAAGATCTCTCCCTCCAAAATTAATTTTTTCAGATGTGTTTTATTGCTCCCCCTAAAGTTAAATTTAGTCTTTCTCAGTCACTTCCGATTGTGCAACCTTAAACATCTAACCTGTTTCGCCAAAGGAATCATGACTAGTCATTCCTACACATCCATCCCCATTAAGAAGCTGGAGGTTTGGATATACAGGTATCTGTAGCAGGGAGTGCTATCTCTATTGCAAAATAACATAAAAGACCCAAGTAATTATACCTGTTCTAATTTCTTAAATACCATCCTCTGCACTCCATAATCACTGCCATGCTCCCCGCTGGATTTAGGATGAGCCTCACCAAAAAATTAATTTGATGAAAAACTCAGATGTGCAGGTTTTGTGACTGAAATTTCCAGACTACCTCCCTCCATCTTCCGATACTTCCAGAAGGTCCAGCAGTCATGCCCATGAACTACCTCTGGCAACAATTAAGTTCATTCACCTAGTTTAGTCATGATCCAGAGACTTATAAATAAATCTCAAAGAGGACCATATATGTGTTTATATAGCACTGCACTGTACAGTAGCACTGTCCTCCCATTGTTCATCGATTTGCTCGAGAGGGTACCAGTAAGGTCTCCATAGTGAGATTGTTGTGAGGTCTCCATTGTGAGACTTTTTGGCATATTGAATATATCATAGGGAGCTTGCCAGTCTCTGCCTTATGGGCGAGATACTCCCCATAGCTTGCTGGGCTCTCCGAGAGGGACAGAGGAATTGAATTCAGGTTGTCCTCATGCAAGGCAAACGCCCTACCCGCTGTGCTATATATGTGTGTATATATATATATTAGAAAATATATGCATGTATATATAAAAAATTCCAAATGCCTCTCCCTCCTCCCCTTCATTCCTTGCTTTCTATCTCTACCCCTAACCCCCCAACCCTCTCATCCTATTTCTTTCTTTCCTTTCTCCTCTCCTTTCTCAATCCCTAAACTCTTCTCCTTTTTTCTCCTCTTTCCCTCTGCTCTAATCCTCTTTCTTATAATCTCCCTAACTCACAAATCATCAAATACTATTAGAAGTTTTTTTTTCAATATGCTCTGGTATAACTCCTAATTCTACTGAATAAGAACCTTAGGTGCAAGAAGGTGATTTCTACAAGGTCTCCCAACCCATCATCTCTGACAGAGAAGAGATGAGAGCTCTATCTTGGGAGCTTGTGAATATTCTGTTCTCTAAAACTACATTGCCTCAAGGAAACGGCAGCCAAACAGATTTGTGCCAGGAATTATTTGCAATCTAAATTCTCAGAAAGAACCTGGGATTTGTACATATGTAGACATTTATTCTACACTTTCTACAACCATATGACTATAAAATGAAAATAAAGTTCAGAATGATGGCCCTCAGGTACATTTTCAAGGAAAAACAAATATCCAATTATAGCTTTTATAATGCCTTTTTTCTTTTAACAAGGGTTTCAATTCCGGTTGCAATAGTAAGTTTTGCTTAAATTCTATGAACTAGAAAAATTTAACTAAATATACTGTCCATTTGTATCATGGTTCATTGAGGATCTTGAGTTAATGATGCAATAATGATTTTATGAACTAGTTCTCTTTTCCTTATCCATAATGCAGTTTTACAAAAAGTCCATTCTCCTGACTTATACAGATGGATCATCTCTCCCAGCCACTTCACCTATGTTGGTTAAAATTTATATCACAGGGGCCAGAGTGATAGCACAGCGGGTAGGGCATTTGCCTTGCATGCGGCCATTCTGGGTTTGATCCCCGGGATCCCATATGGCCCCTCAAGCACTGCCAGGAGTAATTTCTGAGTGCAGAGCCAGGAATAACCCCTGAGCATCGCTGGGTGTTACCCAAAAAGGAAAAAAATTATATCACAGCATGTCACACTGAGGCCTCCTATAAGAAGGCAGTGGACCAAACCATAGTCCATCCCTCCACCTCTCAGTAAAAATCTCCACATTACATTACATGCATTACATTCAGGGCAGAGCAACCTTAATTTTTTTTTTTGCCTGAGAGAATCTATTTCAAAATCTTCCTGATCCTGGAGTGATGAAGCAATGACACTCTGGTCACATCCCCCCACCCCCCACCACCACCACTACCACCCCCACTCTTTTCCTCCTGCCCCATCCCTATTACATATACTCCACCATGTGACCATGTTACCATGATTCCAGAAAGCCCAGAATATGCAGAGAGGGAACAGGAAAGACAGACTGGACTCACAGGACAGGAAGCCTACTAGAAGCAGATTCAGAAAGAACAAGAGGCGTTAACATCAAGACAAAGGAAACTGATGGGACATGAAATGGAAGAGAGCCCCTCTTTACATACCCCCTGCAGCCGAGGATACACTGTGGTATAGCATGACTTCTTTGCTGAATTCCCTTTTGACTTTACAAAAAAAAAGTTTCTCAGTGATTTTAGTGCTCGTGTCTCTTTATTTAATTTCTTATAGGAATAATGGGTGTTAGACTAAGAATCTGACATTGGGGACCTAAGAGATAGTACAAGGGGTAAGATGCTTGTCATGAGCCCATCAGACCCAGGTTTGCTCCCCATTGCCACATAGGTCCCCTGAGCATGAAGCCAGAAGTAAGCCCTGAACATCAGTGGGTATGGCCAAAACCTACAAAACAAAGCAAAAGAGAAAAGAAAAAAAATGTGGGGTTTGAGGAATGATCCCCATCCCTGTAACAGAATGAGTGGAATTAAAGCATGAGAGGTAGGAGTGTTAAAGTCTGATATTTGAAGAGAATAACTTCTCAAAGGAGAGTATGATGGATCAGAGAGACTGAAGGAAATCAGAAGAATATGGGAATTATTAAAAATTGCTCCTTGCTTGATTCTGCCCGAATCTTGACTGTTACCGAGAAGAGTCATCATTTTCAGGATGTGTGAGAGGCCTTCGGGTTCTCGGTCTGAGTGGTATGGTGCTGGCAAGCCCACTGCACCTGGGATCTCGGACCCCATCAGCCGCAGAGGAAGGGCGTCAACATCTGCAAACGCATGTGTTCACGTTGAGAATTAAATGTGGCGCCTGGAAAGAGCTATAAAAGGATGAGCAATTATTTCTGTTATTATCTGCCTTAAGCTATTAGCATCACTGCTATGTGCTGCCTGAACAGAAATTATTTTTCCCCAACCTTCTGAAGAGTTTAAAGAAAGTTCCACATAAAACTGGTGTCTCTCCCTCTTCCCCTTCCTACCCCTCAAGCTCCCTACTTTTTTTTAAATGGAGTTAAGAAAAATGACTCAGACCAGAGCCATAGTAAAGCGGCTAGGGTGTTTGCCTTGCACACGGCTGACCCAGGTTCGATCACTGGCATCTCATATGATTCCCCTCGCCGCAACTGGAGTAATTTCCTGAGTGCAGAGCCCAGAAGTAACCCCTGAGAATTGCTGGGTGTGACCCTATCCTCCCCAAATAAAAGCAAAAAAAAAATAACAAAGAAAAAAGAAAAATGACTCCCCATTTCTTCAATGCTTTGATACCTTAAAGATTTCAGTCTGTAAGTATGAATTTTACTTCAATTAATGACCCTTTCATATCATCATCTGGGCTAGGCTAATGAGTTGAAGGTGACTTACAGGCAGTATTGCTCTTACAAGTCATGTTGGAATACATATGGCCAGGCTCTGAAAAGCATGATTATTTTCCCTAAGTCCCGTTGTCTCTCTCTCTCTCATTCCTCTCTCCAGATGATTTAAATCAATACCAAGAAGAGTTCTTAGTTGTAAACAAACAAAACAAAACAACATCTTTATGTAATAGAATATCAATCATTTAAAAACATGCAGCAAAATTTAATTAGTTAATAAAGTAGCTGAAAATTTGATACTAAAATGATTTTTCCATCTTGGCTAAATAAAATCAGCATAAATATGCAAATAGAAAAACACTGAATTCATCAAATTAGGAACACGGATGTAAGCTGATGATGGAATCATGGGTGCATCAAAGCTTTTCCTAAATATTTTTAAAAACCTGAAATTACAAAAATGAACTTAAAGCAAGACTGCCTCTCCATAGAAACCTCACACACCAACATGGTCAGCAAGATGCACCAAACTGAGGGCCTGAGCACATTTCATCCATGGTCCACCATTTTCTTTACTGAGTGCTCAAGATGCCTCCATAAAATCAAAATATGGTCCTGATGATATCAATTTTCACATCTAGAACTGTGGAAGTCCGGAGTACTCCCATTTGGTGAGAATAATGCTAAAGATTACAGCTCAGTTTTGTGGACTACTGGCAGAATGACATCAAGTTTTCCCAAGTCAGTTATCATGTCTGGTGCCGGATGACCATCAATATTTGGATTTGCAGTGCCACTTTAAATTCTAAGAAATGAGAAGGTGGTTCTCATCTTTCTCATCAAGGGAGTTTATATATGATTTCTTCGTGAGAACAAGTACTGATGCCACAATTTCTGAGAACTGAAACGTCACTTGGGCAAAGATACTTGAGAACTGCTTTAGGCAGGCACACAGCTGAAGGGGAATGTTAGAAAGCAGGTGAGTGAAGACTTTTTGACAAAATGAAAAGAACAAGGCTTAGGGCATTCATCATCCTATGTGTGGAGACCTCTGCTTGAAGAGCGACCCACACTGGTGGACAATGTAAGCCTTCAGATCAAACTTGAGTTCCCCCTGGGGATCTCCTTTCACTAGCAGTGTAGTCTTCTGGTAAAAGTATCTACAATTTAAAGGAAACAATAAAGCTAGCTCTCTTGTCAGAGTGCTGTGAATAGAGACCATTCTGATAGATCAATAAGCTGAGTGTAAGTTTTGTTTGTGGGAGGCCCAGATTCAATCCCTGGCACTGCATGGTTTTCTGAGCACTGCTGGGAGTGACACCTGAGCACAGAACTAGTTGTATCCTCCAAACACTGCTGGGTGTGTCCCACCCAAGCACCCACAAAAAAAAAAAGTATTGTTAATATAAAATAAAGTATTCCAAGTAAAATGTTTAGTAGATGCCAGAAAGACTCAATATCTATCCACTATTACTATCTTATAAATTAGTACTAATTTTACTTTTATAGGGCTGGAGTGATAGCACAGCGGCAAGGCGTTTGCCTTGCATGCAGCCAACATGGCCGACCCGAGTTCGATTCCTCTGACCCTCTTGGAGAGCCCGGCAAGCTGCCGAGAGTATCTCGCCCGCACGGCAGAGCCTGGCAAGCTCCCCGTGACGTAT
>JAOXYA010000019.1:17221981-17235765 GCA_028565675.1 Sorex palustris
ACAAACGGAGGCGGCGGGATCACAAACCGCAGGTTCGGAGGCTTTGGCGGGGTCCAGAGAGGCGGTTCAGTATATATTAACCCATCATTTAAGTCATTAAATAAACATAGTTTGGCCTTTTGGATACCTTTGAATACAGCCTTGTTAAAAGTCCCTTATTTATCTCCCCAGACTCCTGCTTTCTCTAAAACAGACAGATCTCCTGTACTTTATCAAGACCTCTTCCTTAGAGTTCTGAAACTTTTGCTTTTAACTGTCTTCTTAGCAAACAGTAATGCTTTCTTGGGAGAGAAACTGCTTCACTCATCAGTGGTATATAGAGTAACAAAGCAAGGAAATAGACAATATCAAATGACAAATCCTTGATCTTTTATTGTGGAACAGAGATTATCAAGCAGTAGGGAGAGGACTTGGGGACAGAATTATATAAAATACAAGTAACATAAGGACAGTTGGGCAGGACCTTGGGCATTTTGGTGATGGTGAAAGGGAAGTAATTGTGCCCATCAAAATCCTGAGTTTCAGTTAACACCATGTAACCATGTTACATGCACTGCAGTTAAATAAATTATTTTTAAATAAAAGAAAGAAAGAAATCACTGAAAAGAGGAATCAAAGAAAATAAAGTTTCCCAACTGTTCTGTTGAAGAAGAGGATAGAGCAGACTGGTGAGGTGGTATTAGAAGACTCAAATGTTCAGAGATGAGTAAAATACTTGTTGTTGACACTCTTCAACTACTCAGAGAGGTTGAAGAAAACATTGTTTGGAAAATGCACCATAAAGGTCAGTCCTTTATGAGCAGCAGCCTCATCCTGGAAATTTTACACACAGGTAACAAGTATAATGTTTTAAGTTCTCCAGTATAAACAAAATATGTCTTCTTGCAGCATGTTGTTTTTTGAAATGTTATGACAGCGTGTCTAGGTCTTTACTAACCATACCTTCTATGGCAAATATACCCCAAGCTCTTCTTTAATATTATTTGAAAGTCACTGTCACTGTCCTTCTGTTGTTCATCGATTTGCTCGAGCGGGCCCAGTAACATTGTGAGACCTGTTACTGTGTTTGGCATATCGAATATGTCACAGGTAGCTTGCCAGGATTTGCTGTGCAGTTAGATACTCTTAATAGCTTGCCAGGCTCTCCGAGAGGGGCGGAGGAATCGAACTCAGGTCAGCCGTCTTGGCTGCATGCAAGGTAAATGCCCTACCCGCTGTGCTATCGCCCCAGCTTGTATTTATTTGGAAGTACAAATTAAATAATATACCTAAAGACAGCAACCTTCTTCATAACAACTGAGTCATAAATGACATCCTAGACATTCACTTTCTGAGATTTTTATCCCAGGAAATAGACTCTGAGTAGGTATTTAGTTGTGGGAAGTTTATGAAAGGGTATTTCAGGGTCAGCCCTTGAGAATATAATCAGGGCTCTGAAAAGAAAGGCAGGTGGGACAAAGAGAGACATTAAAAGGCACTGCTGATGTGGCATTTTCCTAAGCTGAGATGGCTGCTCAGAACTTCCTTGGATCACTCAAGACTAGGTTATTGTCTTCTGGTATTACATGTACCTGGAAAAGGCTACATCTGGGAGAGGAACGAGGTCTTAAATGTGTCAAGTCCCTTATATAGACCAATTCCTAAAAGGAACACCCGCATGAGCTGTCAGAAATTCACATTCCTGTTGGTTGTGATGTCAAAGGTCCCTTCCTAAAGAAAGAAGCCTCTATGCATTTTAGAGTATCTACTGAACTGGCCAAGAGAGTTTGCATTCTCTCCCTCTTGACTGGAAGCAAGGAGACCCAAGTAGGAGTCCTCCATCTAAAGATCTGTAATGATCATTGTTGATCTTTTATCATCTGAAGTCTCAAAGCAGAGAGGGGGGGTTTCCCTAACCAAGCTCACACAGGAATGGGGGGAGGAACTAGGATAGGAACTGAGATCACCAAATCCTTTTCCTGTTATCTAAGCAAAACATAAAAACTTAGTATTATTGGCCTCATGATAAATCCAAAGAAGGCCATTGATCTGGTACCCCAGAGAAGTTTGCAATTACAGAAAGTAGTTTATCTTCAATAACCACTAGTCTCTATCATTCTTCCCTAGATTTCAATAACAATGTAGATTCACTTACCCTGTCACCTGAAGTTAAATTCTAACTCGAGTTTTAAGAGTACTGGAAGATTCATTCCAAAACAGGCATCTCTGAAGATGAGTTTCTTCTGGTAGAGTGTCCTACAGATGCAGAAAGCACTTACAGATCTCACAGTTTAACCTGTGCAATAGAACTTTGTCATCTGCCCTGGCAGCCTTGAATTTGGGAGCTCAGGTTCCAGCTGAGTATATTGATGCAGATGTTTTCATAGTGTGCAACCCATTTTATCTCTTCAGTTGCTCCACGCAAGCTTTCTCCCAGAAACAGACCTCAGTGTTCATTTTTCACCTTGTCTCTTAATCCTTCTGTGTTCTATTGTGCTGTTTATCACTTTATCAGAAACCCTTGATAGAATAGACTGACAGAAATTGTATCAGTGACTTTCTCTAGGAAATAAACCAACAGAAAAACATTTAATTTTTTTGGTGAAAATAGGTAGATTCGTGAGCCAGTTAAAAAAAAAACTTTAAAAGACCAGGTCTTGCTTTGCATTTTGTGCATTTTAAAAGATTTTACCCCATCTTTTTTGACCCCTGGCTACATTTTCTATTTGGATAAATAAAGAAATAAATTTCTCTAAACTGCAGAAGATAGTAGAGAAACTGGAACTCTGTTTATACTTTGCATGAAAGTGGGCCTCTAATTTAAAGCCCAGGGGTAACATTTAAAACTCATCATTGTCAAAAATAAAAACAAACAAACAAAACCCAATGCTCTCTGCTTTTTATCATCGACCTGATACTATGTACTGAACCCACATTTTTTTATTTTTTATTTTTTTGCCAGTCAGAGAACCTGTGGAAGGAATCAAAACAATTTGCTTCTTGGTTCAAGTTCAGGCTTTGCAAAGAGAGAGAGAGACAGACAGAAAATCATTACCAGCTGAAAAAAGTGCAGTTATTTATGGAAAATTATTAGAAGTCCTCTGCCCTGGTTCCATGGTCAGCTGTCCACAGTCTCCAAATCACCCTCACAATTTACACTTTTGTCAGCAGAGAGTATTAAACCATCAGAACAAGCCTTTCTCCCTGTCACAGTGGAGGTGAATGCAAAAGCAAGAAGTTCAATGTGACTGTGGAGAAGACCTTGAGGACTGAGAAGGGACATGGAAGGGAACTGACATTGATACCCACATTCCTCTGGTTGGCAGTACCACATACAGGCCAGTCATTTTTTTCAAGCAGGCAAAGGATCCTGGGAAATGAGTCTTCTTTGTCCTTACTTGGCTCAAATTCACTTAACTACGTTTTCCCAAGTGTAATTTCTCAGTAATACTGGTCTTCCCACCCCCACATATGAACCTTTATATTTCTACTTCCCCTCTAGGAAATCTGTGGTAGTTTGAATTCTTCTCATCCTCCGCTCAAATCTTGAATTCGCAAAACATCTAGGATATTTCCCTTCTCTGGACTACACAAGGATTCTTGATTGACACAGAGGATCACATTGAGGCATCCCCAAATATGCTGTTTTTGTTCTTGCCATCTTAGCACTTGTTGCATGAGTGTCTAGTGTCCTATCTCCACTTCAGTTGCTTCTGCATTATTCTATGGCCTTTCCTCTATCTCATCCTCTCCTTCACTTCTGCTACTTCTTGGATGCCTCTAGTCCATGCATATCTTGGTTCCTGTGACATATTAACTGTGCTGACTCCTTTGCATTTCTCATATTAACACTTTAGAGAAGGAACAAATGGAGATGAGCTATGGAAACCTGATGTTGGCCACATCCCTCACTTAGACCTCTTGATCCTCTTTCGCTTGTCCTCAATCCATTTAGTCATAGTCAGGCTTCCAAGATTGTATGCTATTAAGAGTGGGTTCTATGTTTAAGAGTTCTATGTGTAACACAAGATTGACATCCAAGGACAGTGGATACAAGTGCCAGGAAGATTGCTCCATAGTTGAAAGCCTGCCTCATGAGTAGGTGGTGGGGGGGGGGGCAGAGAAATTAGCTGGGATAGAGAAGGGATCACTAAGAAAATGATGATTGAAGGAATTGGTCAGGATGGGAGATGTGTGCTAAAAGTAGATAAAGAACTAAATATGATGACCTCTCAGTATCTGCATTGCAAACCATAATTCCCAAAAGCAGAGAGAGTGAGTTTGGGGAATATTGTTTGCCATGAAGGTAGGGGGAGGGTGGGAAAGGGGAAGCTATACTGGGGATATTGGTGGTGGGGAATGTGCACTGGTAGAAGGATGGGTGTTTGATCATTGTGTGATTGTAACTCAAACATGAAAGCTTGTAACTATATCACACGGTGATTCAATAAAATAAAAAATAAAGAGTTCTATGCATTAATAGCACTTAGACAGAAGTTGTGAGCAACACTCAGCATTCTTTAAGAAAAATTCCCAAAAACATGTCCATAATTTACACACCTTCTTCAGCATCCCATATGAAAATATATAGTATAACCTTTGTCTAGACTGAATTTGCTATTGCTTTATATATATATATATGTAATATTTTAGGCAATGTGCTTAGAATATCATTTATGGTTTGGATGTACAAAGTTAGTGCACAAACCCAAGTTTCCAAGTATCTCCACCACTGTCCTTATGTCACCCCTATCCCACCTCTTCATTTTCTTAATTTTACCCCCGCTGCTTACTATTCTGGGCTTTGTAATACAAGGCCAAGTGTTTATAATCATTCAGTACTATTCTTTGTTTAATCTCTCTGTATAGCACAGAAGAGTGAAATAATCCAATAATTGTCCTTATACCTGTGACATTTCCTTAACATGATATCCTCCAGATCCAAGTTTCAGTACCTGAAGCATTTTATCTTAGAACTTATTAGTATTCTATTATGTACATATATTACAACTTCTTTATCTATTCATCTGTCATTGGACATTTGGATTGTGTCCATATTCTGGCTTCTTTACTAAGTGCTGCAGTGAGCACAGATGTGCATGTATTTTTTTTAATGAATGTTTTTGTGTTTTTGGAATAGATGCTGAGAAAGAGAAACACTGAGTCACATGAAACTTCTATGCTTACTTTTTGTTTTTTCTTCTTTTTTTTTTGGTTTGTCCTCAGCAAGTCCTACTCCTGGCTTGGAGATTGCTTATGATAGTACTCAGGGACTATATGGGGTGCTGGGGGTTGAACCTGGTTGGCAACATGTAAGGCAAGTGCCCTGCCCACTGTTCTATTTCTCTAGTTCCTGTCCTGAATTTTCTGAAGACTCTCCATACAATTTTCCACATAATATAAATCAAGCATTCCCACTAACAATTATTAAGGTTTCCCTTTTTCACCCCATCCTCTACAACCCTGGTCCCCACCCCCACCTCTTGCCAATAAAAGAAGCATATGGCTTCTCTAGGTCTATCGTGCTCCTAATTCCTCAACCATTGATAGAACACAATTAATTATACTTGCTGAATCCCACTGACCTCCATGCAGCTGGATCCATGGGAATTCTTCATCCAAAAGTATTCATCATCTTTCCATGCAAATGCGGTGGTGGGAATGGAAAATATTTATTATGTATGTGGCATGTGCTCACACATATGCTCCATTGTCTCATAGGACCACACTCAGAAACAAATTCTAAGACAGGATCACTGTTTTAAGTCCACCTCAGCAAAATATTAAACCAAATACTATCCTCTCTGATCTCAAAATTCTTTGTGATTGCACCTATGATACAGGTTGTTGAGCAGCATTTACTGGACCTCTGCCAATCTTTGAGACTTTCTCTCTTGCCCCTCATTCACTTGGCTATTGTCTTCTAGTCTATTTGACCATTTCTCTTCTTAAAAAAAATGTTTAGCCTCTGAGCACCACCAGGTATAACCCCTGAGCACTACCAGGTATGACCTCCCCATACCCGAACTAAAAACAAACAAAAATATTTTTAAGTAGTTTTATACTTGAATTTCCTGGTGCTCACTGGGTTTTGTTTGGTTTGGGGCTTGAAAAACCTCTCCCTCTGAAGCTCATATGTTCTCCCCATACTATTTTGGTGTCAGCTCTAATGGCATGTCTCAGGCTTTGCCTGAGAGCCCACCAATGTTCCCATGGGCACTCTGTTATATCTTTTTTGGTGTGCCACATAGGATCAATTGAATGTATCTCAAGTACGTGTTGACTTGTTCATTGCCTGCTCTAAGAGAGCCTGGCACTGTCAGAAATGCTTACCACTGGATCCAATTTCTGATACCTTCCCTGGTACAGAATAACTACTTACTCAATACATATTTATGGAAAGCTTGCCCAAATCAATGCTTCACTGGGCTTATGCTCAAACACACCTCATGGTCTCTTCTCAATACATATTAATTAAATTATAAATGTGCATAAAATGATGTATTTAGGAGAAATGAAGGTCTCTGAAAGAAGAGAATTATGCAAAAGAATTGCTATTATGGGGTGATAAAATTAAGCATTTAAAAACAGTTCTATGGGAATAGCCACATCCTCAGCTCCACCCCTGCTCATTTCCCTTTTCCTTTTCTTGCAGTAAAACCATAAAATTGAGCTGGTAACAGCCCAGTTGTTGCCATAACAACAGACTTTGAGGACAGAAGCTTTCAGCTGAGATGAAACCACAAGATGGAGAAATAATTGTTTGGCCAAGGCCTATTGGAAATAATTACAAAGATGACAGAGGAAAGAATTAGCCAAGTAAATTGGTTTTGAGCAACTGCATCTTCTTAGGCAGATAAGGAAATAGAAGATAAAGCTGAACCATACCTAAGAATATATATATCTCTAGTGAAAAGTAGCACAAAGTTATTTTTTTCCCAGTTTGTAAGGAAATAAAGTTAAGTACAAATTAATCTGGAATAAAAAAAAAGCACCCTTTAGACACTTTGGTCACTTATAATTCCAATTCAATTCAGCTGAAGCTGAATTAGCCTGGCTTTACCTGCATTTTTGTTATGTCTTTATGCAATTGAAAGATTCTTGAAAAGCTGTGGTTAAATCAAATATCTAAAAATCAAATTGGACTTCAAGTGCACTCCGTGGCTTTTAAAGGATCTTAGGCAAAATCCTTCTGTAAAGCAAATAATTCCTTTGTTATAAGACTAGACATTCTTGCATATGCAGACCATACAAGCTTTTGGGTAAGAATTCTTAGAAATAAATTCTCCCAGTGAATAAAACAGCATTGTTTACTTGATTATTTTCAAATAGCATGATCTCTCTGGATCTGTGTGTTTGTGTAAAAATGGGAATATGATTAATTGTCAATCACCAATCTCATCACCTGAACATCTTTGTTTTGAGAAGTTCTCTGGATTTATTTTTTAGAAAGCATGCACAAATTAAATAACACTCTGGATTCTAAAGTATCTGTCTGGCTTCTCCTATACATGCTTTCTCCCTTGAACCTCTTCTTTATACTCTGTATAGTATAGGTTTTGTGTCTTGTGGAACATGTAGGGATTTTGATTCTAGCTTTTTAAGGCTCTAGTACTTTATGTCAACCCAGGAAATCAAATAATAAGCCAATTATTACTGTCCTATTTTTGCAACCTAACTAACTTAAACTAAGATGAAGTTTATTCTCAGTAATTTTAGGATTTGGTAAGAAATGTGATTATAGAACCTGATAAATACACAACCTCCTAACACATTTGAATTTAAAGAAGTAAAAAATGAAGGCTTTTAAGTAAACCTTCAATCAAATCAGGAGTAATTAACACAGGAATGCCCTAAGCATTGGCTACCTGTTTCCAGAGGAATCATTGCTTAGTTCTGCTATATAACAATGAAATATTTCTGTAATTATTTATGTTATCATAAGGTGAGGTGATATATTACAAATTAATCCATGATACCATAACGGTTACTCTTGTAAGGAAAATTCAATGGTTATCTGCTTTTGTGTTCAATATTTTTCTGACTACTGATAATTTTTGTGTTGTTTTTTGGGGTGTATTTTGTTTGTTTCTTCATTTTTGGCTTGGAGGCCACCCCAGACAGATGGCTTATTCTTGACTTTGTGCTCAAGGACCACTTTGGGCAGAACTCAGGGAACCGGATCTGGTTCCCCAAAAGACTGTCCCCTGATGTCTTTCAGTCATTCCACAAGTACACGTTAAAACCCAAATGGGTTCAATCTGACAGCTGTTTATTCATTTTCAGTTGTGCATTTGGCACTTAAGATAACAGAGAAAGAGTTATAGAGCAGTCACCTTTAAAGAGATTGTTGCACAACTGGAACAATGCATTAGGTATAGAGACATAATGGAATAGCAGCCAGATTTGAGCACAGTGGGCTAGGCTATGATTCAGAAATGTGAATTTCAAAAATGATGGAGCTGAGAATGGTGAAAAGACATGTGAGAACCTGAGCTTAAAATTAAAGAAGAGAAGATAATGTTACCTAAAGACTGGGACAGAAAAGTAGTATTAGGATAATGACAAGAAGGAACCCATATCTATTCATATACATTCAGCTCTGGGAACTGTTGTATGCCCTATAGATTACACGGTCACTAACATGAGCCCATCAATTTTGAGATTCTATCTCCTGTCTCCACTTCTCTAGCATGTTTTCCACCCTGCCTCCACATGCTCATGAAGCAGAACAAAGACCAGCTCATTTCCAAACGTCAAACTCTCTAATGGCTCACTATTCAAAAGAATAGGAAAGGTTCCATAGCTGACCAACAACCAACAGAAAATAACTGTGTCCCCCCCCCCCGCCCCATTCCTCCTGTTCTGTCATGTCCTACATGGTAAAGCACAGAAGGTGGCTCCATCTCCATTTTCTCTTTTCCAATAGATCTTCTCCAAACAAATGTTGCCCTTTTCTTCTCATCTTCCCAAATTTCCAAATCTTTTGCCTACAGTTGGACTACATCTAATATTCTGCTCTTCCTCTCCTCTCTCTGCAGTTGATATTTTCCTCTTGGCCCTGATAACATTTTTCAATGCAATTCCAGTTGGTCTTCCAAACCTGCACAGTCTTTGTTTTCCATCAACATTCCTAACTTGAACAACCAAAGGAGTCAAGGTAATTCACAATTTGCCTTAGGTAGGGGGTAATGGGAAAAGCCATGTAAGCTCTTAAAAATTCTTCCTGTTGAGTACCTCATTACATATTCTGAAACCCTTTGGATCAGAACTCAGTTCTTATAGATAAGATCCAAGACAATCCAAGAGAAGGAAGTCGAGTTTGTAATTCTGGTCTGTTTGATTCCAAAGCTCAGAACTCCAAGACAGTCGACATCTCCTTTTGTGTCTTGTACAACAGTGTTTGAGGGGTTTAAAAAAATGACTAAACAGAGACATGCTGGTTTAGAGAAGAGTCTGATGCACATGCACTCCACAGATAAGTGGATTTTTTTTTCCAGCGGGACTGTGAAGTTGTCGGGCAAACAAAGAGGGAGCCCAAGAGCCCTGCCTTTGCAGCTTCCGCAGACAATTTGAACAGCTTTAGAAAACTTTTTTTATTTAAGGAAATTAGAAGCATAATACCAGCAAAACGGAATGTTTCTCGGGAGCTTGTCTCCCTCGAATCTGTAGCAGCTGTGTGCAAATTAATCAGTGATTTGCAGGCTACACAGAGCTGAGATTGGGGAAACAGCTGGGCATATTTATGGAAGTTTGTCAGGAATGTACCAGCATGTTCTGAGGTACCTCCTTCGTTAAGTGTCATTTTGCTGGCAAAGAAAAGGAGACAGTGAGACAGATCCTGCTGGTGTCTAGAGGATTAATGAAAACCTGGCAGAAATTTGAAGCTGAATATCTCTTCTCATTCTAATTTAGGCGGAGATTTACGGGAGAGGGTGTGGGGAGCCAAAACGCGTCAGGCACAGTGGTGATCGGTGACTCGGCTGATAACTCTGGTGGCATTCAATTCTCAGTAAGTGCTGCCAGCTGCCCCGCTGAAGAGCTGTGACATCCGGCCGGCGGTCTGTTGTGAAGTGCCAGGGACAAGCTAGTCCCTCCTCCAATGCCCTGGCCTCCCACTCTCTCTACTGCCAGCGCCCTCCCACTTGGATAGAAAGGATAAAAGAAACACAGCAGAGAATCCACAGTGGGTCAGAGTGAGTCTAAGATGTCATGACTCACTTCTTAGCTTTAAATAAATGGGGAGAAAACACAGCTGATGAAAAGCAATCAACAGCACTGGTACCCAGAGAAAGGAACCATCCCTTCTGGAAAAGCTAATTGACAAGCAAAAATAGCCTTCTCTTAGAGACCAAAGGCAATGTCTAAACTCATTTGCTCCACTTAATTTAACCTATTTGTCTCTTTACCACAATGCCCTGGATGTTTCAAGAATGCTTCCCCATTACCTGATGAGATAGCTTGTAAGACTTAAATCAACTCATATTTATTGAATATCACCCACTGTTTCTTTAGAACCCAGTGATAGGACCCTGAAAATTGTTTTGAATTTTGCTTTACTGTTTGGACTCAACATTTTGCATATGTCAGTTATTGAGTTACCCACTTTAAAGATCCAAGGGGATATTGGAAAATAATGAGTCTAAATCCAAGTGAGGAAATAGGTTTTCCATGGCATGAAAATAGGGTTTCCTCTTTCCATGCCAAGGTCTCATTGCTATATAAGAAAATTATAACTAGTACTTGAGTTTCTCCAGTCCCTGGTACAAGTTGACAAAACTCCTTTGTAAAACAGGAAACTGGGGGAAAGATTATTTACTTAACTATTTAAATTAGAGAGATATTAAGGAATGCAGTTCTATTCCAGATTGGTGAACAGCATTGCCAGATTAACTGCAGGCTGCCCAGTTAGATTACAATTTCATATAAACAATAATTTAGGGTAAGTATCGACCATTTGTCAAAGACAGATTAGTACTCTTTTTGTTGTTGTTGTTGTTAGAGATTTTTTTATTTGTTTTTTGGGCTACAAAGTTCAGTGCAATGCTCAGGGGTTACTCCTGGCTCTGCACTCAGGAATAACTCCTGACAGTGCTCAGGGAAGCATATGAGATGCTGGGGACCAAATCCAGGTCAGCTGCATGCAAGGCAAGTGCCAAACCTACTGTACTATTTCTCCAACCCTCATATTAGTATTTTTTAAAATGTACGCTAGCATTTATTTGGGGAATTATTTGTGTAAAGTTTGGTTTAAATGTCTTTTCAATTACTTTTTTTTTCAATCACAATAGAATATATTTATAGACATTTTAAGTTATTCCCAAATCAGGAATGTATTTAGCTGCTATTAACAATCCCTCTTAAACAAATAGAAGTTTCTTTTTGCCCATGACAAGAAGTTTGGAGAAAGATTGCTAATAGCATTGGTTCAGTGATTCAGTAACATAAAAATCAATACTTCTGCTGCTCTCCATGCCTCTCTTTTGTGATAGCTGAGTGCTGCTGCTCCAACTTTCATAATTCAATCCAGTAATAAGAAGGAGGGGGGTTGTTACTCACTCTTCTGTCCTTTATTTTCTTAGGATCAAAATCTTCTCTAGGAACTCTCTGACCTCACCAAGGTACTTGGTTATTTCCAGTTACCAGGGGAACAGGATAAAAACAGCAGAATTTCATGAAAAGTTCAGACCAATCATGACCCACTGAGACTGAACAACATCACTTCCTGAATCAAACCAGAGTCTTCTTTATAAGAATATACAGGTAAGGTGCTTGCCTTGCATACAGCTAACCAGCAGTGAACATAGAGCCAGGAGTAAGCCCTGAACATTGCCAGGTGGGTCCCTATCCTATCACTGTCCTCCCGTTGTTCATCGATTTGCTCGAGCGGGCCCAGTAACGTCTCCATTCGAGACCTTGTTGTTACTGTGTTTGGCATGTAGAATGCATCACAAGTAGCTTGTCAGGCTCTGCCGTGTGGGCGAGATACTCTCAGTAGCTTGCCAGGCTTTCCGAGAGGGGCAGAGGACTCAAATTCGGGTTGGCCATGTTGGCTGCGTGCAAGGCAAACGCCCTACATGCTGGTGGGTCCCTAAACAAATAAAATATTGTTTATAGAAAATCTGTCTCATTTAATCAATTTAATTGTGTATTTATTTATTTTACTTTTGGGGCTTCTCCCTGTGGTGCTGAGGCTACACATTGCTCTGTGCTCAGAGGTCACTTCAGGCTTAGCTCTGGATCTAACACAGATTGGGGACCTCCCGTATGAAGAGCAGATACTCAGACCACGGAATGATTTCTCTCTCACTGTCTGACCCACTAGTGTGAAATTTGGAGGGGTCAATGCCATTTGGGGGTTATTTCCAGTCTGGTGTTCAGAGGGTGCAATTGGAGGTGCTTAAGGGAATCATATGTGTTGCCTGGGACAAACCAAGGTCTGCTGTATGTAAGGAAGGTACCTTACACTATATATCTGGCTCCTTCATGGAAATTTCTCTTTTTTTTAAGTCTAAAAGATTATTAATTGGTAATACTGTAGCACTGTCCTCCCGTGTTCATTGATTTGCTCAAGCAGGCATCAGTAATGTCTCACAATAAATTGCGAGACTTGTTTTTACTGTTTTTGGCATATCAAATATGCCATGGGTAGCTTGCTAGGCTCTGCCCTTCGAGCAAAATACTCTCAGGAGCTTGCTGGGCTCTCCGAGAGGGGCAAAGGAATCGAACCTGGGTCAGCTGCGTGCAAGGAAAACATCCTATCCGCTGTGCTAATACAGAGTAACTTTTTTTTCTTTATGTTTTGATCTGTTTTTGTCCTACTGTGAATACCATAAAACAGTGGAACTATATTATTACAGGAAGTACAGTAACCAGAAATTTTCAGAAATCTTTCTTCCCTGCACATAACTAGACCTACACTCTGGATCTCATCGCCAGTCTGTGTACTTCCTCCCTGTTCTCTTTCTGTGGGCCCAAAGGCACACATTTGCCTCATGGCTTGCTTTGATTGTAAACACATTCCCATAAATACAAATTGCACTATATGTACTGCTCTCTGACTTTATGTTCTGTTCTGTTTCACTTAAGAATAAGCCCTGCATTCATCTTTTATTTTAGTCATCCCTGTTTTATTTTAGTCATTAATAGTAAGAACATATATACATGTCTAGCATTTTACAGATTATAAAGTCCATTAATGTGTATTACATCCTCCAATCTTCACTCTCTGGTTCATGATCCTCAGGTTTGCTAGGTAAAGAATCCAAAATTCAGAGAAGCAATAAAGGTCAAAAGTGAAAACTGCTCTTCCATTAAATACTCAATTCCAACAATGTGTTTTGCCTACATACTAGATTTTCTTTGTGACCACCTGATACCTGCTTATAATGATATTATTTCTTGGATAAGGTCCTATAATTTTTCATTTTTATTACCTCTGATGTAAATTCATAGAAAGAACTGAGGAGATAATAGGACCTGAAATAAGGAAAAGGGAAAGATAGGAAATGGTATCTGGTTTTCGGCTTAGTGGAATTTAAACCATAAGGGCCCACCCTGAGATATTTTTACATGCAGAATACTTAAAGGGTAATTATGAGCAAAATATAAACAGATTTTGCAGGCCAGGTAGTCTTTTGAGTCACAATCATGATCATGATCATCCTGTTGTTCGTCGATTGCCTCGAGCAGGCACCAATAACATCTCCCTCACCTTAGTCCTGAGATTTTAAAAAGTGCCATATTCAAGGCTCTTTCAGGGTTAAGAGAATGAAACCCATCATTGTTACTGGTATTTGGCATAT
>JAOXYA010000019.1:17284274-17297451 GCA_028565675.1 Sorex palustris
TAGACCCAAAAGCTTTGTAACTGCTCTCACGGTGATTCAATAAATAAAATTATAAAAAATGGAAAAAAAAAGTAAGGCGGAGTTCATGCACAATTCAATCAGCTAATCAGTGGCTGAATAAATAGCAGTACTCCTACTAAATAAATAAATAAATAAGTAAAAGCCTACCTAGAATGCAGTGGCCAGACTAGAGGAAAATCCACCATGCTCCCTTTTACATATAAAACATTTCTGGAATTTACAATAGTTAAATAATTTATAAAGATTAATAGCAAGAAGATAGGCCAGTTTTAACATGGCTGGATGAAACAATAACTCTTTATAGTGTATCCCAATATATGTGATGGTTGAAGTTGAAACATCTAACACGCTAAAACTGTAAGGAAGTATACTCCAGGTGCTGCTGGAGAAAAACTATTTATTATCCCCACAAACAAATAAATGTTTATGAATAATTGTAGAAATGACTATATTCAAATTTAATGTTGTGATTTTAAAGATTCTTAAAATATTTTTGCGTTTCTTTGTGTTTTATATCACTTATAAAATTTCCATTGTGTGTGTGTTTTTTAATTACAATGGGTATAAATAAAATGTGAGAAGCTAATGACCACAAATGGAGTACAGCTTTGTATTTAATTCTATGCATTCCTACATCACGTCATAAAATGTACCATCCCATTGGGCCCAGATTCTCAGGTGGTACTGTTTGGGAGTGAGAGCATTTATCATCATGAGAATGCCCTACAACTATGCACTAGGACTCTCCTGGTTGCAGTGATGCTGCAGAATTAGAACGAGGATACAAAGAACTGGCAGAATCTGGCTGCATCCAGGCATTCCCACCCCAAGGATCTCAAAGGCAGCCAGGCAAGAGCTCAATGGGGCACAGTTCAATTTTACAATTAAGAACAACTGTTTTCAAACGTGCCTTAGCATAATAATTAGGCACAGTAAACAGAGTTTAAAATTGGATTAGGAAAGCAAGCACTGAAAAAAATATGTTCTGTTCTAAGTAACAGAACATTCGCTTCTCTGGAACTGAATATTGGACCAAATTTGAAGTCTACAACATTAGAGACACAGAGATAATTTTAAGCATAGTTTCTAAATGAATGTAGAATAAAAATATTTTTTTCCTTTAGCTATATGGTAAATGTGAATAGTTTAAGAAATCCATAAAAACCAATTAGGCATTTTCAAAATTTTCAAATACTTGATAACAATTACTAGGTCGCTTCCATTTTTTTCCATACTCTTATAAACTAATAATTAGTTCAAATCAAAGAGCAAATATTGAAGTGTTTAAAGACATTACACAATATTAGTTCTCACATTCATTAATACTAATAGTGACTACAACATTTAGCTTAGTGTTAGATAATTTTCATTACCAAGTATCCCTTTTACAAATAAATATGTAAATTAGATATTATTGCACATAATTTTACACATGAGCAAACTGAGTTTTGAGAGTAATACAATTGACTGATATTATAACTGGCCAAACTAAATCCTAAAATAATTTCTAACATCCTAGCACTTACTCCAATTACTAGGCTACACAGCTTTCAAGGGTCCAATTGATGAAATATAAGTAGTTATGCTCCGGTTGAGACTTTACAATTCACAGAATTCATGGCTAATTTATTCCTCAATAATGTAAATGATTTTTATAAGACTGCTGTAGTTTTATCACACCTTTAAGACATAACAGTCATACCAACGAGAAAAACACACAGATAAAGACAAATGCAATAACCAACACCTCTGGCTCTAGGAACCTCTTCTAGTCATGTATCCCTACACATCTGAAAGTTATCTAGGTTACAATTTTCAGAAGAACTCAAAATCTGTGGATCCTCATCACTTTCTTCTTTAAAGTTCCATTTCAAGGCGCTGCTATCTTTCTGTTTTAGAGCAATGATATCTCAACTTCTCTCTAACACACACTCATTCTTTATCGTCAACCCACAGACTTGTGTATATTGCAACTTGAATGTTTCTTTTTCAAACATGAGAAAGACCATTTCACGGTAGAACAAAATCACCAAAGGCTTTTCATTACACTGTGCTCTTCTTTGTTCAGTTTCTAAAAACTTTAAGCATACGTTAAAAGTCAATACAACGTGATAGATTCAAAACTTTCAGTGAAAAAAATACGTTAAAACCATTTTTTAGATTAAGATGCCAGCATCATTTCTCATTGTAGCTGAAAAATTTGCGTTTTCCCATCAATAAAAAGGGGCATTCATCTACATGATCTATGTGCAATCAACACAAGAACTTAAATGGCAATGACACTATAGAAATCTAATCCTCGGACTCATTTAAATACCATTTGCTCAAGTGGGCCCAGTAACATCTCCATTGTGAGACTTCTTGTTACTGTGCTTGGAATATTGAATACTCTCAGTAGCTTGCCAGACTCTGCGGCAGGGGCAGAGGAATCGAACTCGGCTCGGCAAGGCTGGCTGCGCGCAAGGCAAACGCCCTACCGCTGTGCTATCACTCCAGCCCTCACATTTATATGTATAAATATTTAGAATTAATGAGACCTGTTATCGCTACTGCTTTCGGCATATCAAATACACCACGGGTTGCTTTCCAGGCTCTGCCCATGTGGGCGGGATACCTGGTCTGTAAATTGTGCTGAGGATATAGAATAAAAAAATGATGGTTGTATATGTGTGTGTGTTTGTAAAAACAAATATTATAAAATGTTAATAATTGGCAGATCTTAATATGGATTTGTAAATATGATTTTACAAAAAATATTGAAAAGTTTAAATTATTTTAAAATTGATTTAAATTGAAATTATAAATCTAAGATGTGTCATGTTTTCTGAACTTTAACTTATTTAATAGAGTCTTATTTTTAAAATTGGAATTACTTATAAGTCCAAGCTGTGTCATATTTTTATTTAATTTAGTTAATAAATAATTTTATGACTCTACCATCATTATGTTTTGACATGAATTGTAGAAAATATTTAGGATAGTACAAGTAAATAAATTATAATAAAAGCAAAAAATAAATGAAAGAACAAAGAAGATAGCTCAAAGTTAAGGGCAGTGCCTTACATCCAAAGACCTCCAAAGTATTGCTTCTAAGGTAGGCTCTATGCCTATTGAGCATCACTAAGGCCAAGTAGCACTGCACCACTAATCCTGGGAACTGAACTGTTCTGAACTGGTCAGCCTAGGACAACAGGAAATAACCCCTAGTCTCTTAAGCATTGCTTTTGAACGCCTCTCTCAAAAGAGAGAGAGAGAGAGAGAGAGAGAGAGAGAGAGAGAGAGAGATCTTTACTTTTTGCTTATTTGTTCTGGGACCACAACTAGTGAATCTCGGACCTTACCCAGACCCTGAGCTCATGGATAATTCCCAGGAGGTTATAAGGGGTAGCAGTGATCAAACAGGGGCAATTGCATTTAAGGAAATCATCTTAACCTCTCTCTGGTCTCAGCAGATTTACTTTTAAGGTTTCCTTATTTAAAGACATGTAAACTACAAAATAACTCCAGAAGACAGTGCAAAAGAAGTACGTGTGTTATGGTGGAGGGGGCATTTACTTTTAACAAAGCACAGAATTTTTAATTGTGATAATGTAGCAAAGAATACATGTAAAACTATGTCATTTGGCCTGGGATATCATTCTGAAAACGATACGTTTTGTAGCAGAGAGGATGGGAAAATAGAAACTGCGGTCCAGCCAAAGTTGTAGCCATCTCTAAAAGTTTGCCGACTGACAAATCCACCTAAAAACTCTAGAAGATTAAGGCTTCATCCAAAGAAGGCAGAGTTTCTCAACCTCAGCACCAGATGCCAGGAGGATCCATTCGGTATAGGATCAAAATTGTCCTCAAATGTTGCCAAATAAAAAGGCTGATTGGCTCCTCATCCTCATTGGCTGAAATGGAATAAACTGAGATAAACCAACAAATTTTCTCGTTCAGTATATGGGGAAGTAACACTCTCTCCATTTCACCTCTCTTGAGATTTGTCCATTTTCAAAATCAGGAAAGCCATTCCATGTGCTTCCAGACATTTTAACTGTTAAAAAATATGTATAAGTGCATATTATTTATAGATAGATATACATATCTGTATATCTCAGAGAAAGAAAAGGTAAGAGGTTCTGGCTGAGTTTCAGATGAAGTTCCTATTAGTAGTGTCTTCTTATCAGTTTGAACTTATGAGATAAGAAAAAGGTCATAAATAATTATAATAAACCCCTGCATTTGTAAAGCATTAGACCTCTTAAAAGTGATTTGCTGGGCCTTGCTGTCTCCAATTCTCATAGCAATGTTATGAAGGAGGCTATTGCCCCCACTACTCAACAGATAAGGGAAGAAAGGCTCCCAAATTCTAAATCACAGGGCCTATAAAGAAAATAAAACTAGGACTTGATCCAGATTTTTTACTCCAAGGTCAGCACTCTTTCCAGAATGCTGAGCTGACTTATGAGGCTGAGATGAGTTATTATTTTTACAGGAGGCAAGGACCAGTTCATGAATTGGTCTTGACAGAAAGCCGGGAAGCTCACGCTGTCGGACATTAGCAATACAGCCTGATTGCTTCCCTCATCAGAAAGAGGTGACCTCCAGGGACCAGAAGGACTGCTCTCAGGGAGCAGCACCCCACTCCCACGCCCATTCCTGCACCTGACATACACAGAATCATAGTCACCTTCCAGTCTGCACGGTCAAGGCTGTTGAGACTTCTACTTTTCTCAAAGGAAAAAGCTCACAGTGGAAGATGGGAGTTGGCCAGGAAGACGTGAGTTCTGAACCCCAGTGTGTGCCAATAGCAAGGATTAAAGCATGTGCCCTCCCCTCCTTTCTAATTTTTCCTCCCTCCTCTGGTCTAGCTCTGTTGGATTTCCCAAGGCTACCCTGTAAAAATAAGTTGTCAGCACTTAAGATTGTGTGTTGCTAAACTTCTATCCTTGGCTCTCTGGTTACCAGTAATAACAGGAAAGGATATACTTCTACATGAGTGTGTTTTGAGTTTGCTGGAGTGTGATAGAGGTTCTTGGATGGGAGCCTTGTTCCTGTCTGCATGGTTTATTCCTGCTTTTCAGTGGTATTTAGAAGGTCTGTTTGGCTAAGAGTTTTATCCATATGCACTGGCATTTGAACTTCACTGGCTGAGCTATCACTGCCTGTCAAACCTTCTATCTCACTCCCTCTACCCTCATATAAATCAAGAGATGTGATAAGCAAAGGGAGTGTTAACTGAGTCCCCCCACCCACAAATGTCCTTGTGAAAAATGGCAGGCAGTTTTCTCTGACAGACAATAGGGTATAATGGCAGTAAGGATGATAGCACAAACATAGATTTTAGGAATGCTAAAGAGCCTTCAAATCCTCATACCAGAGAAATTTTAGGGATTGTTTTAAAATTTCCAGTTATTACAGAGAATATCTGATGAACCAAAAGAAACCCATATAACAAAAAAGGAATTCAACTCAATAGTTACTAAGAACAAGTATGGCCAAGTACAACATATAGAATAACTGTCCAAGTTAAATTGTAACTGCAAAGAAAATTTATTGTGAAACATAAGCCACTAAGTCAATTCTATAGCACTATAGAGAAAACATCTACTGTGACCTTTTTTCTAAATAGCTAGAAATGTGACATCTACTATGTGTCAAAATTATCATAACTACTTCTCCTTATGCCCTATCAAATTTATTCTGTCTCTGTCTGTGTGTCTCTCTCTCTGTCTCTCTCTTTCTTCCTCTGTCTTTGTCTGTCTCACATAATAGGTCTTGGCTAAGGAAGTAACATGTGGTAACATGTGATACAACCTTGCCCAGCAAGAATACTCCTTATCTTTAGGTTAAAAAGATTGGTTCAAGGATGAGTGCAAGACTCAAGCTCAGTCAATCAATTTATTTTATAAATTATTTAAATCCATATTAGTAGGAAACATCTTTAAATATTTTGAGAGCTAGCAACAAGAAGATCTAGTGCTTCTCACAAAAAATAATTTCAGGTATGAAAAGCAATTCCTTGGTCTTCCTGAGTTCTGTGAGTTTCATAATAACCTTTCAACAAATCTTCCACTTATCTGCTTTGCCTATTCTAATGGAAGCCATGGTCTCTAAAAGGAAATTTTAAAAAAGGAATTTCAGGAGGAGACAAGAAAAAATATATCAAGATTAGGACTAGAGAGATAGTACAAAAGACTAAGTGCTTGCCCTGCATGTGGTAGACCATCTGAGCACCATGAGGGGTGATCCTTGACCACAGAGCTCAAAGTAAGCCCTGAACACAACTGGGGATGATCTCAGGACCCAAAAGTTGAAATTAAGATTGGATAGAGAGTACAGAAGTTAATGTGTTTGCTTTGCATATGACAACCCAGATTTTTAATCACCAGCAACACAAATGGTCCTTCAAGCATCACCAGGAGTTATCTCTCTTTGAGCACAGAACTAGGAGTAAGTCCTAAGAACCACTGGTTAAATTTGCCCCCTCCCCCAACGCCCAATCTAGATGAAACTGAAGAAAGCACAGGAGGTGAAAAATAAGGTAATAGAGGTTTTGTGGAGCACAGAACTCCCTTTTTTTTTTTTTGCTTTTTAGGTCATACCCAGCAACGCTCAGGGGTTACTCCTGGCTCTGTACTCAGGAATTACTCCTGGTGGTGCTCGGGGGACCATATGGGATGCTAGGAATCAGATCCGGGTTGGCCACACACAAGACAAACACCCTACCTGCCGTACTATCGCTCCAGCCCAGCTCAGAACTCTTAAGGAAGAGCCAATTGGGATTCTGAAAAGTGTGACAGGAATATCCATATGGCAAGATGGCTGTTTCTATCTCAAAAAGTGTGGGAACCTAAGTCAGGCAGTATGTATGCTCATTGCCTACTTTCTCCAGATCGACACAGACATCATTGTTTAAACACCCTGGAGAAGAAAAGTGCCCAGGAAAGACATCAAGTAAGCCTAAGAATTAACTTTTTTTTTTAATAAGTGCCAAAGCTACAGCACTCATGAGGAGAGCTGTGCCTAATGAGGGCCTGGCACTAAGAACCCTCCTGCATCTGGGGGCCCCAAAGCCATCACTGATTTTTTTATGTTTCCCTAGAAGCTCTCACAAAACTTTAAAAAGCTGCTGCACTCACAGTTATAGTTTATTACAGCAAATGGAACAGATTAGAATAAGCAAAAAAAAAAAAAGGGAGGGGGTACAGAGTGGAATTTAAAGAAATGTTTCAAGGAAAATGTTCCAAGAGACCAAGGAAATGTTCCAAAGGACAGTCACCAGACACAAGAGAGGGGAGAATCAGTCTTTTAGAATTTGATCGAACAGAAATCTGGAGGGAGAGAGCAAAACAATCACAAAAGGCAGAGAAATAAAATGAGACTGCAACCATCAGAAAGAAAGAATCAAATAGGAAAGTTGCATAGCATGTGAACTGAACAGGATGGTGGACATTTCAGCCCTGCTGGCTTATTAAACCACTCCTGCTTTATAAACAGTTGTCTTTAAGGCTACATTCACCTTTATTGACCATTGACTTCTCACTAACACTCTGTCTAGTTTGCAGAATATGTACCTGCCATCCCTTTTTATCTTTGGAGTAAACAAACTCGGAATAATCCCTTGTCTTCTCTCTGAGGGAGTCTGAGAGACAGTGGCCCATAAATACCTCCTAACTGTTCAGTTCCCAGCAGAACTTAAAGAGAGAAACAGAGAACACTGGAGAAGGAGCAAAATGGGATATGGCACTGCCTCCAACCATCCCAGGCATAGGTTGTTACTTCTGAAGGAATTATTTCCAATTGCATATCCAGAATTCCAGACTCCCTGGTACTCACAGCAAAGTACAAAGTATCCTACCAAAACAACCTGATGTGCTTTTCCCCCCAAGACTCAGTCTCTACTAGTACAAGTCACAAGACATGACTATTGTCTGGAAATTGTCTTATTGCCCTCTTCAAAGGGTAGCTACTCAGATGCCCTCATCCTCTTGATATACTACCAAGAGCATCCACTTTCTACCAGTGCTACAAAGAGGTCCTGAAAATTGTTTAAGTGTTTTTAAATGAATAGGATTATCCCATCTCATGCAGTTAAGATTTCGATTCTCACCTAAAGGCTTAATACAGGGGTATAAAGAAAAAAGAGGAGGAGGAGAGGAAGAGAGGTGAGAGAGGGGAGGAGAGTTGAGAAAGAAAAGGAAAGGTTAAAGATAGACTAGGAGGTCCTTCACGCCCAACTGACGCCATAAGTTGCCCCCCCATGAGCAGCTCTCTGGCACAACCATGGCACCAGAGGCACATGGAACTAATCCAGACCCCAGCAGCTTGTGGAAGAAATGTGAATGGACTATGCGTTAAACTCTGGTGCCATGACCGCCCCCCCCGGGAAGGAAAGGGTGTCTGTCTCTTCCCGCCTCCCCCCCAGCAGCACAGTGGCAACTGCCTCAGAACTTATTGGAAAGTCAGGTATGAGCCGGTGGTGACAGGGCAACTGCAGCCTCATGGGAAGGGGGGCAGAACCGGCTCGTCCTTCACACCCAACCGAGTTGCTCCCCACAAGTGGCTCTCTGGCATAGCCATGGCTCAGACGCACAAAAACCAATCTCATAATTATCCGGCTCTTGGCAGAAATCCCTCCAGACTTAATTAATAAAGAAATCCAAAGACATCATAGGGTTTTCATAACCAGTAACAGTAAACAAATTATTTCACAATGCCTTTTCAGCAGTTCTGATTGTTGGGGGGAAATTCCAAACAATAATGGTGCATCTTTTGTCGAAATAATGAATGTATCCAAAGAGAGAGAGTTAAGTAGAAATCCTCTGCCTCACAAAGTATTGGTAGGGGTGGGGGGATGGGAGAGAGGTATATTTGAGTTCTTGGTTGTGAAATAATAATTACTGGTAAGGGGAAGGGTGTTTGATCATTCTATGACCGAGACTTAAATCTGAAAGCTTTGAAACTTTTCTCATGGTGATTCAGTAAGTAAATTTAAAAAAAAAAATAGCCTAGGAGAGGTGAGGGAAAGACATAAGAAGAAGAAGGAAAATAAAAAGAGAAATAGAAATAGTAGACCAGAAAGGAGGGGAGGGTGCGGGAAGGGGAGAGAATGAGAGAAGGAGGAGGGAAGAGGAGAGGAGATGAATGAATAGGATAGGTGAGGAGTAGAGGGGTAAAAAGAGGAGGAGAGGGGAGAAGACAGGAGAGGAGAAAATCTTCTGTACAAGAAAACCATTGCCGAGAATCTCCTGATCCCACACCAGGCTGTCTTCACCGGGGGCACCTTGGAGGGGGCCAGATTGAGTTTCCCTCCCCTCCCCAAGTAGAACCTAAGCAGCCAAAAACCTTTAGAACCCAGCTACAGCCATGCTCAAGGCCACTCTCCACGTGCTCAGACGAGCCTCACCCATGAAGGAACCATCAGAGAAACCCAGGTATGTGGGACCCGTGGCTGAGATCTCCAAACTTGCCCAGATCAGGACTGGGTCTCCTTCCCCCCAGATCCCCAGTTTACTAGTAGCTTGGCAGTGACACCTACAAACTGCCCCTGGCACCATGTAATCTCATCAATGGCCAAGATCCAGAGACTATAAAATAAAGTTCCCAGAAGAGAGTGATGCAGTATTTCCTGGAGTGCGAGGCTGCATTTGCTACCACACAACCTCTTATACTCTAGCCTACTGATGTACCCAAAGTAGCACACATTTGTTTGGTTTTTAATATACTTGCTTGTATTCTCTTATATGCAGGCTTAGATGGCTCCAGAATGGAATACAACAGCCTTCACACGCTGTCCTCTTATTGCGGTGGGAAGATGCTCACTGGTGGGGTGGGTGTTTTAATATTATCTGTAATGAATTCTTGTAAACTACTTTATGAAGATAAAATGTATAAAAATCATACAAAAAGAAAGAAAACCACTGCATCCAAATTCCTATTTTCCTACCTACTCCTCCTACCCTGCCCACCATCTTCTGCCCAATCGTCTTTCTATCACTTGCCTGAGAGTATTTCCATTTATATTAACCTTTCCAAAGCCTTCTTTCTGGAGGAGTACATAAATTTGAGGGCTTAACTAAATTGAATACCTTCCTTTAAATAAAGTCATCACACTCTATAAAAAGCCAGCATAAAGGGACCCTCTAAGTCTCATATCCCCCCTCCTGCCAAGGTTAAAGCGCCTGCTATTCAGAGGGGCTTCAGGGAGGGTCCCCTGAAAGGGGAGACCTGGAAGGTATTTAGGAGCACGACATGCAAACACAGCGGTCAACGGATCCCATCATTTCTAAATGTCAGCCTTAGTATAATCCCTCTGACCTGTTCCAAAGCTTATAGGTCACAGAACATTTTATCTGCCGGGGCCTTTTCTATATACTTTTTTTTTCAGGTTTAAAGCATTATCCGTTTCCCCATCCATCCCCCCTCTGAAGACGGTCTGGCTTTTCTATACATATGGGGAGCTAGGCACCAAGGAATCCAAGCAAACGATAAAAATATGTCTGTGGGGAAATAAATTTCTTTTTTTCTGAAATCAATCATGTGCTATTCATACAGGCAGAAGAAATAGTCTGAAATACCTCTTATCTCCCCGCCTCACTCCACTCAGGCATCCAGTGCAAACACTTAAAGGCCAGGGGCTTTCTCCTCAGGTCTTCTTTCTCCCACAGTGGAAGGGAAGGGAGGCTGAGAGGGCTGACAGACGTGATCAGCCTGAAATGATTGGCCAGCTGTCACAGGACCGAGCGCTGGATGGGTCCATTCTCCTGTGCAGAGAGTGACCACAGCAAAGAGAGCCAAGAGCACGGTATGAGGGGTGTGAACAAGGGGCATATTCTTCCCAACGGTTCAGGGTAGGGTGGGAGCTTGCTTTGTTCCACCTCTCTCCGAGTTGCATTTTAATATTGGTGTCCAAGTCTTCTTGCTTTGTGGAGAACAAAGGCATTTCTGTAAAGGATACCTCCAAAAAGCCTCTCTCTCTCTCTACTTTTTTTTGGAGGGGGCACACTCATCGTTGCTCTGGGCTTCGTATTGGCTCTGAACTCAGGGTTCAGTCCTGGTGGACCCTTGAAACAACATGGAGTACCAGAATTGAACCCGAGTCACCAGAACTGAACTTGGGTCAGCCGTATGAGGCAAGTACCCTACCCCCCAGTGCTCCAGTGCTCAAATCTCTTTTAAATGGAGAGTAGTAACTGGGTTAACCTTGGTTCCCAACGTACCCTACCAAAGGGAGCTTTGTCGCTAAGAACTATTCAGGGAGGCTAGGGTGAGAGTGCCTAGGGGAAAAAACCTGCTTTGTCATTTAGTTGCTGAGTGACCTCAGAGAAATCCCAGAAGTTCTCTTGCCTCTCAGGGCAGCTGTTGAGGCAGTTTGCAGTAAATGAACTGTGCATGTAAGCTCTAGAGGCAGTGTTTTTGCATCGGGTGGGAAGTGCTGAATAGGGTCAGGTGGGGAAAGGGGATAAAATGGGCAATCACTGAACTACTCCTAGAACCTCTTTCCAACCTGTACACTTGCGAGGGTGCCCCCCCACCCCCAGTCAGTGGCTCGGTACCAAATAATGTATGTCTCTGAGGACCTTGCAATATGTTGGGAGGTGCAGATTTACTTGCACACTATTGTTGGGTGGTAACTGGGAAACTGCAGCAGAACAGAAGGAATTGTTAGGAATTTACACCACCAGACTATGAAAGACTACTTTGGGACCGCCCATTTGGGGGAGATAACTTGGATGACTTTGTGATTTTATCTGAGATGTCTTGGAAAAAAATTTTTGAGACTAATCCTACATCTTATACCTTTGATTCTTAAGACAAAAAAAAAGTTGATTAATGAGAAAGAAAAACGAGACTGGGTAAGCAGCTTAAAGATCAGGGGTGCAGACTCTCAGATAAAATCTGACCTTAGTGGCCTCCTGAATAGCAACGAGTCGCTAGTTGCACTGGAATCCTGAGCACATCTTGGGATGTGCTCTCCAAGAGATGGAGAAACCACAAAAAGAGAAAGAGAATTATGGTGGGAAGAAAAAGAATTCTGCTTTACTCACAGAATGACTGACAGGCCTCTTTTTGCATTTGTAGCTGGTACAAGGCCAGGAGTCATGCATTTTATGGCGCCAGGAGATCTTTATCCAAGTAGTGCTCTCTGCACCTCACTTGCAAGGTTCATGCACTCACTAAGCCACACCTGACAGTTTTGTCTTTCAAATATTAAGTCAGAGACATTAAGAGCTGAGCAGAATAAAGTACTAACAGCTAAAAAGAATAGGTCCTGGAAATAATATCATGGTTCCTTGATATATAATGAATTAACATTAATCCATCATAATATAATGAATTAAAATTCAGAATAATGGCCATTTATCAAGGGTTTGGTATAGGCTAGATACTGTTCCAGGCACTCAATTCTATAGCCAATAGATTTTATCCTTTTTTTCTATCTTTCTCAATATAGAAAAACTCAGAGAGGTACTTCAGTCTCAAAATCACACAGTTGCTCAACCATATGGCCAACACTCAACCCAAATTTGCCAGACCTGAAATCCACTCTCTTTTCTCTATACGTTACCTTTATGCTCCTTAAGGATCAATCTTTTAATATCCCATGGATTCAGGGTGCAATTTTTCTAGCTTAGAAGTCTGTACATGATGCAAAATAAAGTACCACTGCCAAGAATCTAAGCTACAAATCTGACCAAGAAGCTAAGGCCTCATTTGACAACTGAGATGACAACCATCAAGTATCTTTGCCCTGCCCTGTGGGGGTGGTATTGACATAAGGTAGCTGGGATTCTGCTGGTACTTCCATTAATTTACCTTTTCCAAACTCTATCCACTAGTCCATCACGTTCTATTCAAATTTTCAACCCCTCACTGCATGATAGATGGTTCTCCTATTTTAAGAGTGTATGTATTAAACCTCTACTCAGGTTTTTTTTTATGGGTACATGGCATTGATGTTTTAAGAAATGTAAATATGCTTACACAGCCATGCTCTAGTATTTATTTTATAAAATTGTACTAAAATAAAAATATTGTATGAACCAAAATGAGCAATATACTTTCTTCAGAGCTATGTGAGAAATTTTTTAATGTTTTTATTAGTGAAACACCATGAGGTACAGTTATAGATTTATAAATTTTTGTGCTTGGGTTTCAGTTATACAATGAT
>JAOXYA010000019.1:17322933-17338943 GCA_028565675.1 Sorex palustris
AGGAGGAGGAAATGTCTACTATTCAACTCTGTCCCGTGCCCCCCAACCCACCCTGTCTCTGTGGCAGGGCATTCCCCTTTGTTCTCTCTCTCTCCTTTTGGGTGCTGTGGTTTGCAAAAGAGGCATTGAGTGGCAATCTTGTTTGGACTATAGTCTACTCTCATCACGCATTTCCCATCCTGAGAGGAGCCTCCTAACACCCTTTATTTAGTGCTCCCTTCTCTTTTTATTCCTCTCGCACTTCTTGTCTCAACGCCCCTGACTGAAAGAAATTCCACACAACAGGGATCATTCTTGGCAGGTTTCAGGGGCCCTACATCATGCCCAGGATGGAACCTGGATCAGCATCATGCCCTACTCACTGCACTATCTCTCTGGCCCCTCGGCGACTGTCTTGGTGCAGGACATGACAAGCAGGGAGGCAGGACTTTGGAGGTGAGATCAGAAGCAATTGGTTCCTGTGAGCTTTCCTGGGATCTAGTGCTTCAGAAACTAGCAGCCACCAGGGAACAATCTACACTCGCTGGGATGACCCCAAGAGTTTCTGCCAGCTGCCCGCAACTCCCGTGGTGACATGGCCTTCCCCCCCCCCCTGCTGCCCCTTCCCCAGGAGTGACCCAGCTCAGAACAGCCAACCACGGCACTTTCTAATTCCGGACCCACAAACCCACAAGGGACAATTGCTTTGTCAGGATTTGAAGCTAACTTGAAGCTAAGGGGGGACTTGGTTATGCAACGGGCCATAAACAGACCAGAGTCTGGGGGTAAAAAAAAATGGCTCGGGACTGCCTTGGAGACGGCAGAACATGGAAGACATCATCTTCCTCGGTGAGAGTGGAAAAGAGCGGCTTCGAGGAGGAGGAGGAATGTTAGGTCCCACTTAGCCAGAGAACTGCAATGACAGGGTCTTAGGCCTCTTCCAGGAACAAGAAAAGCCGAAAAACCAGATGCTTTTGTCAAAGATTGCATCTCCGGAATCAGATCAGGTTTCCGGAATGTACCTGTCAGGGACTGGGCTGGATGCTGAGGGACAAAACAACAACAAAATAGATATGTACTCTACAGGTGGGCTGGAGCAATAGCACAGTGGTAGGGCATTTGCCTTGCGCGCCGCCAGCCCAGCCAAGCTACTGAGAGTATCTTGCCCGCACGGCCGAGCCTGGCAAGCTCCCCATGACATATTTGATATGCCAAACACAGTAACAACAAGTCTCACAATGGAGACGTTACTGGGCCCGCTCGAGCAAAATCAATGAACAATGGGAGGACAGTGGACAGAACAATGTCTGAGATATTTCAAATAAAGTGAAATGAAAAAGCAAAACCTGATATTAATATCGAACACTTATCATGGGGTACAAACTTGATCAGAGGTTGGAAGCTTTAAAAACCATTTATCCTTGAGTGAAAGAGATAGAATAGTGAATAGGGAGCTTGTCTTGCATGCAGCCAACCCAGGTTTCATCCTGGTCATCCTATCTGGTCACCTCAAACCTACCAGGTGTGATCCAAGTGTAGAGCCATGAGTAAGCCCTATGCACAGCCTGGGTTATACTAATCCTCAATATAACCCTCCAAGGTGGTATTAACTGTTCCAGTTATGTAGTAAGAAAACAAGGTTGAAAGCAATTAAATGTCTTTTCCCCAGACATGGCTGCCAGTTGGCAGAGGTATAATTCATGCATACACCTGTCTTGAGCCCAGGTTTTAAAACCATAGTCTCGCTGCCTCCAAAGAGGGCAGACAGACCGACATCTAAAGGAGAGCATCTCCAGCAGAAATTTAACTCCTTTTCAACTCACTTACAGAGCCCACAGACTTCAATACAATGAGACAACACAGAGTGCTGTGGTTTGATTTGCTAACTTTAAAATCACGTGACCTTTTAGGAAGACGTTCTCCTGGACAACTGTGCAGGCCTTTATAAACTGTTCAGTGCTGAATTGTTCCAGTTTTGACTTTCAAGGGTTAATTCTGGACATTTCTTCCATCTCTGTGCTCAGTGAGGTCATGCTGATAGCTTGAAATCAGCCATCGTGAGATGATTTACACCACAGAAATTGAACAAACTATAAACCAGGGTGTTTTTTGCTATTATTGTTCAGTTTGTTTGGGGAGAGCGGGTTGTGAATTATTTACAAGCAAACCATTATGTATTAACATTTATAGATACGAGTTTACACACAAAAGTCTTTTTGAAAGATTTAGAATCATTTAATCTGAGAAAACTCAGGCCTAGATAGCAGAAGGAATTTGTATTGCTATTACATAACCTGTTGGATCAGCAAAAAATTCTAATATCATCCAATGCTTGGTACACAGTAAAGTTAAAATTCAATTACATCCCATGTTAAAATGTATTAACTAATCCCATAATTGCTATTTTAGTTCAGATTTTCCCCTGATCACCTTTGTGAATTTCATGCTTCTAGAGCATTCATAGCAAGATGGAGAGTTTCTTTTCTTTAAGTAGATTGATGAGGTTAGGGGTGAACAATCTGCAGTTATTTACTCATAGTGAGATTCCAGGATCTCTCCTGAGCAGCGACTAAACTGTCAGCACTTACGATTACATATACAACTATCATTCCATATGACAGTGACATCTGATCATGCAGCTGGCATGAGCTCTCCTTCACTGGGACTGAATGACTAGAACAGTTCTTTAAACAATATAGCTCTGAGGGAGTGAAAATGCTTTACCTAGAAGCACATAGTTCATTGCCGGTGGTGGCATCAGTAAGAGGAAAATTGTCTTTCAAAACAACTAATAATGCTGCCGTCAAAAGAATCTCCTCATACCTCAAGATGAAGAACAGACTATAACTCTTCCTTTCACTGGGCGAAAAAATGTACATTTTGATGAACTGTGTAGGCACACATTAGCTTAGAATGGTAGATTTGAAGAAAGCATGAATATTAATTTGCAATATTTTGAGAGGGACATGTTTATGGCAATTGGATGATTACTTACTGGTAATTGTGTCATAATAATGCTAGTAGTTTATAGACAATCTCAAAAACAAATAACCCACGAAGCTTAGCACTGCAATATCATCAGCAGCCCTTCAAAAGCAAATCTTTCTTTGAAGACAAATACCTTACTGAAAATTACATGAGAATTTACAGAGCTCTGAATTCCATAGGTGTTGGTGCTTCTTGGTTAAGCAGATATGAACTTTACCACAAATGTTTTACCCAGTTTTACCTAAACCCCAGGCAAACTCTGGACACTGGAAACCAATTTTGAGCTCCCCAGTCATTCCAGGGGAAAAAAAAAAAGAAATCAGGATGGAAAAATGCTGTGGTTTGAGGGCAGTTTCTAAAAACCTGTAGAATATTTTAAATTGTGAATTTAAAAGCTACACTTTCCAATCCCTATAAGTCATTGGAGGGTGCAGGCATTTTTTTCTAAATCCGAGAAAGTAAAAGTACAGCTGTTAAAACAATAAATATTCTTTCCCAGAAAATAGCATATTGACTATGTTATTGGTACCCTGGAAAAGAGCCCACTGCCTGCCACCTTGCATTGGAAAGGACGGGTGTCATGAATCAGAAGTACAGGACATATGGGAGAGAGAACTGAATTTTCATCATGTGTTGTGAATTTCCCAGACCATACTTTAAAGAAGACATATGTGACACCTTAAGAATAACCACTTACAGGTTTACTTTCTTACTCCCTTATTTCACTTGTACGTGGATTTCCACAAACATGCATTTGGTGTACATTAACCGACATGGTTCCTATTGGCTCAAGCTACTGGTAATTTGGTTCTCTTTGATCCTGGAATTCTAAGTCTTTTTTTCTTTACTCAAGTTTGTTTTCTTTTCCTTTTCCCTTTAAACACATACTTGGCACCCATATTTACTACCTCCCTGTCTAAATCAGCTTGGGATTCAAAATAAAGGATAACAGATGAGGTGCCTGAAACAACAGAAATTAACTTTCTCCCAGTTCTGCAGCAAAGGTTGGAAGGTTTAATTTCTCTGGAAGCCTCTTTCCTTGATTTGTATGACCTGCTCTGGCTGCATCACCACATGGTCTTTCCCTATATACAAACATTCCTGTTATCTCCTCCTCTTCTTGTGTGGACAGACACCAGTCATAATGGATTCGTGTCCAACTCATAGAATCTTAATTATTTCTCTAAAGGCCCTAAAGAGGTAGCAGGATTTCCACACCCAAATATACCAATTCGGCATAAGGAGACTTTTTGTTGGTGGTGGTTTTGATTTTGGTGGTGTGAGGGGGCTACACTCTATGGTGATGAAGGCTTAATTCTTGTTCTGTGCCTAGAGATCACTCTTGGCAGTGTTTAGGGGACCATTTGTAATGCCGAGAATTGAACCAGGGTTGGTTAAGTGCAAAGCAAGTGTCATAATCTCCGTACTATTTCTCTGGCCCAAGAAGGATTTTTTCCCTTGTTTTGCCACACTCAGAGGTACTCATTGTTTACTCCTGGCTCTTAACATAGAAATTACTCTAGCTGGGCTTGGGAGATCATATTTAGTGTTAGAGACAAAACCCAAGTTGGCCCCATGAAAGGTAAGCACCCCATGTGAGATGCTTTACCCACTTTGCTATTGCTCCAGCCCCCAGAAGGGTCATTTTTAACTGAAAGTAACTAAGAAAAGTTGATACAAAATTTCACTCAGAGCAACAGTGCAAGTAGTATAGTGAGTAGGGAATTTCTCTAGCACATGGCTGACCTAAGTTCAATTTCGGGCATCCCATATGGTCCCCCAAGCCAGAAGTAATCTGTGCACAGAGGCAGGAATGAGTAAGCACTAGGCAGTACTAGGTATGGTCAAAAAAATTTTTTTAAATAAAAATTAAATTAGCAAAGCAGCAGGGTGTTTGCCTTGCATGCAGCCAGTCTGGTCGAGCCAGGTTCGATTCCTCCGCTCCTCTCAGAGAGCCTGGCAAGCTATGGATAGTATTCAGTATGCCAAACACAGTAACAAGAAGTTTCACAATGGAGACGTTACTGGACCCACTCAAGCAAATTGATGAACAATGGGAGGACAGTGTGACAGTGTGAAAAAAAGAATAAAAGTTTCCCATTTGCATAAAAGCAAGGCATGAATTTACTCCCCTCTCTAAGAAGAACGACAAAGTTCAATGCCCTGGACAATTTTATATTCATATCAACCAAGAAGGTATGGAGTTAAATAGGTGTAACAAATCTCACTTTTATTCACTCTGGTTTCCTGCTTGTCCCCCCCACCCCTCCCGTTGTTATCCTTGCATACCTTCTTTCTTGCTGCATTCTTTGGAGATGGTATTAAAGTCTATTAATTCTAAGCCATCCCAGAGAGTTTCTCATTTCTTCCAGATATCTAGGTATTTCTATCAGGATTCAGGTACATGAGTTACACATGTCAATAAACTTCTGTTTCCTTTTGTTAGTCTGTCTTTTATTGCAGGTGTCTCGGTCATGAATTCAGAAGAATGGAAGAATAATTGCCTTTTCTTCCCTGCAGCTCTGCCTTCAAACACAGTCACCTTGGAAGCTAGATATTCAGTGTTAAGACTGAAACATATGAACTATTTGAGGAGAGGGCTATAGTCCAGACCATAAATACGTCTTGCCTTAACTATGAAGAAAGTGGGAAGAGTTGTGTCTGTGCATGTATGTGTGTTTAGACAAGAGTGGTGAATGGCATGGTCTGAGTCTATGGATACAGAATATCATGGAGGATATCTTAAATTTTTCATCTAAATATTTAGCAATGCCTTGTTGTATACACCAATGCTCTGTGGATGCACCCAGAAGTGCATCACTGGAAACCAAAGAAGAAATACATCATCTTCTGACTTCAATAATTTGTAGTGATAAAGTTGTAGCTGTTAACCTATAAATTTTAATCAAATAATTTTACTAAAATTAAGGTACCCGGGGCTGGAGCAATAGGACAGCAGGTAGGGCCTTTTCCTTGCATGCAGACAACCTGGGTTCAATTCCCAGCATCCCATATGGTCCCCTGAGCACCACCAGGGGTAATTCCTGAATACAGAGCCAGGAGTAAACCCTGTGCATTGCCAGGTGTGACCCAAAATGCAAAACAAAAATGAAATAATAAAATTAAAGTACTCTTTGAGTACCAAAATAAAAATTCTACTTTCAATTAGGTTAGTAGATCATGTCCCAAATAGACCTGGCAGACTACTCATGGCCATCATGTACCTTCATGCTGGATATGCTGGGGCCTCACCGTGTTTGTATCCTATATTGATAGCCTTGCTCACAATGGCATGAAAAATGTGGTAGGAAACATTTTCCAGAAGTATTTTTTATATTCTCTGTACTGTTCAGTGCAATTACTTTTATTCCTAAAGTTAATATTTTTGCAAGTACAAAAACTAAGATCTTACAAGATCCACTCACAGTTTGATCCCAAATCCTCTGATATTGGATACCAAGTCTGACACTAAACTCTCTGGTACTGGATTCAGGGACGCACCCACAAAGCACCTCTTAGACCAGAAATCATAAGAATGTTCGAGCACTACAAAAGAAGTCTCTTCTGGTGACTCAATATTCTGTTCTCTTTCCAATTAAAGTATTTGTTGAATGCCTTTAACAACCCGGAATACAGCATCACTGTACTTAGTATTATTTTATTGGTTTACAAAGTATAAGATGATATTGTAACAGCCAATGTTACCCTTCACCAAATCTTCCATAGCCTTAGCAATGGCTCGAAATACTTCACTTCTGACTCCAGTGGGAAGAAGGGACTTTGAGGCAACCTCCCAGACTCTATCTTATACATGCAGAGATAGATTTAGACCTGAGGTATGACATCACTGACAAAGTAGGTGACTTTTAGAGTACAAAGTACATTAGAGTCGGGGAAAATGGGCCAGGAGGACTGATCAGTGGTTGGTCAATGGTGTGGAAGATGGATGGTAGCTAAGATAGAGGAAGATCCATTATGACAACACTAGTTGGAAATAATCACTTTGGATAAAAAAATAAGTCTTGAAAGCAGGTAAAGGGATATTTATATGATAAATATCATATATATGATAACCTTTCAGCACCTGTATCACAAACCATATGCCTAAAATGAGAGAGAGAAAGAGAGAGAGAGCAAGAGGTGCCTGCTATAGAGGCAGGCGGGGGTGGAGGATGGCTTGAAGGGGTGGGAGGGAAACTAGGGACACTGGTGCTGGGAAATTACACTGGTGGAGGGATAAGTTTTGGAACACTGTATACAATCATGAACAATTTTGTGGTGCTCTATCTTATGGTGATTCAATAAAAAAAGAAAAGAAAAATTACATTAGATAACTGCTCCATACAAAAAAGAATATCACCTGGGCATAGCACTTAGGACATGTGGAGGTAGAGTATTTAGAAACAACTTCTATACCAATGCACAGAAAATGGACAGGAGTCACTAATTTGATAAATATTGATAAGTATCTACTGTGTGCCACGCACTTCCCTCTCCACTCACACTCACTTTCTGAGCTCTAGCCCTTGTGATGGACAAATAAATATATGAAATATTGTTGCAAGGTAATCACGAGCACTAAGTACAGAAATAAAACAGACAGGCAAATAAAATATGTGGAAAAGACATAATTTCAAATTTATAAGGTGTCCAAAAATGCAGTTTTACCATAAAAGAGCCATTGAGAAAAAGCCTCAAAGATATCCATCAAACATTATGTCAGGCAAGAAAATGGTGGGTGCCACTGAATTGCTGTGTTTAAGAAGGGGATAGACAGCTAGTGTGGTATCTGGGGAGAAGTGGGCCACACCAAAGTAATAGGGCATGAAGACTGTAGCACTGCAGCACTGTCCCCCATTTGTTCATTGATTTGCTCTAGCGAGCACCAGTAACGTCTCCATTGTGAGACTTGTTGTTACTGTTTTTGGCATATTGAATATGTTACAGGTAGCTTGCCAGGCTCTCTGAGAGGGGCGGAAAAATCAAACACTGTCGGCAATGTGCAAGGCAAACATCTACCCGCTGTGCTATGCTATTGCTCTGATCCAGGGCATGAAGTCAAAGAGGTAAAATAGATGAGACATATAAACAGAATTCCAAAACCATGGTAATTGCTATATTTCTTTCTCTGATATGGGCTGCACTGTTCTGTTCTCTTCCAGGAGCTGGGTTTTATAGTCTCTGGGTCTTGACCCTTGATGGGATTACACGGCGCCAGGGGGCCAGTTGGTGGGTGTGACCCCCCGCCTACTGGAATGTGGAGGATCTGGGTGGAGGATGCTCAGCTCTGATCCGAGCAAGCTTGGAGATCTCAGCCCCGGGACCCGCATGCCTTTGTTCCTCTGCCGGTAGCTTCATGCACGTGGAGGGTGGTTTCACCATGGTGATGGCTGGTTCTGGAGGTGTTCGGCTGCCAGAGCCCTGGTTGGGGTGAGGAGGAAAACTCAACCCGCTCCCCTCCAAGGGGCCCCAGTGAGGACAGCCAGGCGTGGGGGCAGGAGACTCTATGCTGTTCTCTTCCGGGAGCTGGGTTTTATAGTCTCTGGGTCTTATTAACTCACTCTTACTTTGGACAACCTGGCAGGGTACCAAATGTAACCTGCCCACATGGCAGAGTCTGGCAAACTCCCCATGGCGTACCCAATATGCCATATACCAGTAACAATGATGTGTCTCATTCTCCTAACCCTGAAAGAGCCTTGAATATGGGCACTCTTTAAAGAATTCTAAGGGCTAGGATGAAGGAGACAATACTGGGGCCTGCTCGAGGCAATTGACAAACAACAGGATGGTCGTGATCGATCGTGATCGTGATATGGACTGTTCTTGAGGGCTTAAACCTCCTTTACTTCATTGAGAATACATCTGGTGGAAGGAAAAACACTGTAGAAGCAGAGAGGAGAGTCAGGAATCCATTCAATGGTGCAGGGCTTAGAGCTAGAGGAGGTGAGAGCTGAAAAACAAGGAGCATTTTCAAGGCAAAGTCAAAAGGATTTCACAATGAGCTAGGCATATGAGTAGGAATAGAGGAAATGGAATACAATGGTGAAAGGTGGGATTTGGTGGGGGGAGAAGATGGAGCCATTAGTTTCTGACACAGAGAACAAGAGAGGGGAATCCAGAATTAGGATATAGATTTAGATTTGAGGTCACCATTAGGCAGCCTGGTGGAGAAGTGGTGGAGAAACAATAAAGAGATAATTATAAGAATCAATTGAAAGACAAATAGAGATCCAAAGACTTAGTATTGTCCTCACTCCATTCCACGTGCTATCTCAACTCAACATTTGATACTATTGTGTCCCTCCCCATTTTATTAATAAGGAAATGCAGGTTAAACCTAAAGCTGGTAGGATCCATGTCCTTGGTGCCTACATCATATGAACTATGTCAAGTCTATATGTGGGAAGATGTAAAACCAGAAAACCTGTGCTCCACAGGGGCACAGATAGCACAGTGATAGGGCGTTTACCTTGCACTTGGCCAACCCAGCCGACCCAGGTTCAATTTCTCCACCACTCTCAGAGAGCCTGGCAAGCTACCAAGAGTATCTTGTCTGCACGGTAAAGCCTGGCAAGCTCCTCGTGATGTACTCGATATGCCAAACACAGTAAAAACAAGTCTCACAATGGAGACATTACTGGGCCCCATTGAGCAAATCGATGAACAACGGGAGGACAGTGGACTCATCCTTTTGTGTTCTTTTTTTTTCTGCTCCTTGGGGAAATCTGTATTTTCCTGTAACAGGAAGTCCAATTTGGTTCCCACTCGTGTCAATGCAAAACTTGAGTTCACCCCCCAAAAAAAAACACCTACTTGAAAAGCAAGAAACAGATTTCTACAGAGAGTGGACGAAGGTGGATGTACATGTGGACAGGCTCACCAGTGTGAAGACACATGGCTGCACAGTCTTTGAAACTTATCCAGATAGCCCCTTTGTGTACATATTTTTAAGCTACTGAATTCAACTGAACAAATGTGCCCATAACTACAGAAGTAGCACACAATGATCTTCTTCCCTTGGTTCTAAAGAACAGAAGAGGGCCCAACAAGAAGAGGGGGTTGTGGAAGTCATCTATCCTTGTCAGAAGGAGAGCTCCCTCCCATCTTTATTCCTTTATTGTGTGTAGGGTGCACACCTGGAGGTGCTCAAAGCTTACTCCTGTTTCTATAATCGAAGATCATTCCTGGCAGTGATGTAGATGCAACCCAGGTCAGTTGTATGCAACGCAAGCACCTTACCCACTCAACTATCTCTCCTCTTCATTTCTTTTAACACAAAGCCTCATTCACATTCACACACACAGGAGCCAGAGTAGTAGGGAGGGATGAAATATCCAGGTCTGAGATCCCTGAGCAGTAAATCATTTCTGATTTTCTCTGAAAACCTACCGCATCGCCCCATCTTCCACCTCATGAGGCTGCAGCTATGTTTAGAAGCTGGAGCCAGTACAATACAGCAGAAATTCAGAGCTAGTCCCTGTGCAGCCCTGAGAGTTCCCCAGGGAACAAAGATCTGAAGACAAAGAAAATGAGGAAAAAGAAGCTCTTTCCCCACAGACAGCCAGAAGGTCAGAAGCTTCCTGAAGGACTCTTCAGAGTCCTTACCACCTTAATGCTCATATTCCCAACCAAGAGTTACTGTTGGGTGAGACTCTCAGGAGAAAGGCATGTCTGAACAGCAGCCTGGCAGGAAACGTGCAGCCAGCCATTCTTGGAAGCTCATAGGGAGGAGGCTTTAAAGCTTGGCAGGAGTCCTGAGTTGCTTTCTCACAAAGAGAAAGTCAGGTAGCCAAGAACTTTTTCAGAGTCACCTGGGCCATATCCAGTGGGACCCCAGGAAGTCTCCTTGTTAGGCTGTCCTTGTTAGATCCCACAGCTCACTCTCAGCCCTGAAGATATGCTGTAGCTTTCACAGGGCACAACAGGTGAGAGGTTGAATCTGCCTGAAGACCCAGACCCACCATGTAACCCCGAGCTGAGCCCTGCACCTCCCCGCACGTCAGCTCAAAGCTGCACCACAATGAGAACCAGAAATGACATTTGAGCTTAAGCCTTTCCCAGGGAAATAAATCACTGTAGAAAGATATACTTGGAAAACCGATTTGGCCTTTTTCTTTTTTACCTGAATTTCCCCTCAGAGGATGAGAAGTTCACATCACAAAAGCTGCATTTAGAGAGCATTATTGAAAGTCATATTGAAAGAGCAAGAGAACTTTACAGTTACAGATTAAGCTACTATGAGCCGGAATAAGAACTTGGCTTTGGAAGTGTCTCCCTTGAAAAGGTTCAGGCACTTCTGAATGTAAAAGGGTCTGGTATCACTCAACTGGATGTTCAGTAGGTAGCTCGGGTCCTGAAGGGTGCTGTACAAACCTCTCACTCATTAAATGTTTACAAGAGGAGAAACAACTTGTTTGAGCCTTGTACTCAGGGAACCTACTCCTAAGGAGTATTCTTCTCTGTCTACTTCTTCCTTTAGTAGTATTTCATCATGCAGCACTTTTAGAAGGTGATCTCAGAGAACTGTTAAGGGGGAGATTGAGGACAGAGGAGAAAAAAGAAGCTCCCGAACAAGGAATTACCAAAGTAAGTCTCAATCTTGCTAGGGAGTTCTTGGAGCTGAGGAAGAGACTTCAGTTGAAGAGTGCTTCCAGTTGAAGAGTGAAGTAGGTATATGATGACCCTTTTCCTATCTCTGGTCCACAGTTTCTTCTGCTACAAGAATAGAACTTGATGCAAAGCATTCAGCCCATTCCCTGAGAATTCATTCCCCAGAGGCCTAATGAAAGCCTCAGTCAGAGGTCAGCATGTGCTTGGCCCACTGCCTCCAATGCCTTCAGCACAGGCCAGTGAGCACTAACAGAAAGAGAGGGCCTCAAGGGGGACTAGGTAATGGTTAAGCAAGTAATAATGATGAAGCTACATAGATGATACTTACATGGAGATAATGGATATATGGGTAGGTAAATATATTGATATAGATAAATGAATATAGATTAATCAATAGATGGATAAATAGATAAATAGAATGGCTACAGATGCTGGATAAAAGGATGGGTAAATAAATAAATATAGAGGGATGGATGGAGAGGTGGATAGATAGATGGATAGGGCAGTTTCTGTACACATAGTTGACCACCAATAAACATTGTTTCTGCAACATATTTTCACTTTATGTCTTGGAAATGATTTCAAATTCTGTATTATTCCTTTCATTTACCACGTGGTATTTCACTCCATGTGTATATGATAATGGATTTAGACAGTTACATATGGGTGGCCATTTGGTTTATTTTTCAGTCATCCACTATTATAAAGTTGTATGCTTTCATCTTTGCCCACAGGTACAAATAAACATGGAGAACAAAGTCAGAAATGAACTGCTATGCTCTGTTTATGGACTGGAGCGATAGCACAGTGGGTAGAATGTTTGCCTTGCACACGGCCGACCAGACTGACCCAAGTTCGATTCCTCTGCCTTCGATTCCTCTGCCCCTCTCGAAGACCCTGGCAAGCTACCAAAAATATCTCACCCACATAGCAAAGCTTGGCAAGCTACCTGTGATATATTCGATGTGCCAAACACAGTAACAACAAGTCTCAAAATGTTACTGGGCCTGTTTGAGCAAATCAATGAACAATGGGAGGACAGTGACAGTGACAGCTCTGTGAATATAAAGAGGACACAGATTCTTGGAGTTTTTATTTTTTCATTTTGGTCCACACTCAAGATTTACTCCTAGCTCTGAGCTCAGAATTTCCTTCTGGCAGTGCTTGGCATGCTGGGGATCAAACCCAGGTGGCCATCACAAAAAAAAAAAAAAAACGAGTACATTAAGTACACCTCGGGCCAGGTGGCCATGTGCAAGGAAAAACTGTCACTGTCACCCTTCCTATCATTGCAAAATGTATTCCTCTTAGCATTCAAGAAAATAGAGGCATCAGGAGTCTAATTCTTCCCTTTCTTTCAAACTTACATTGCACATTTTTCAATTCTTCCAATGGTCTCTTGAATCAGTTGAATCTTTTCCATGCAATACCTTCATTCTAGTGTAGTCTAAATCCAGCCAACTTTCTGATTCTCCACTTCATCATGTACAAAGCCTTGAGCCCAAGTGTAATTGACTCTGGCTTCTCTGACATAATCCACCAGACTAAACACACAAAATCAGAACTCAGATACACTTTACTTTTTCCTGCTTTTAAGAAATAAGACTAAATCTAATTCTTTTACTAGGACTGGGAGCAGAGTAAACTTGGAGTCATCTTTAAAAGGATTGATCAACCTTTCCAGGTACACTCCTATAACTAATCACCCTCTGTTGGTTTTTCATCAACCTCTAATCTTAGGGAGTTAATTTTCTTTGTTTTCTATTTCACTTATTCTTTGCCTTGATAGAAATGAATCTTCTTAAACAGCCACATCAAAGATCAAACAACATATGAAAAGACATCATTCCTCTCATACGAATGAAAGGTGTGAAGTATTGAAATTTATCTTAAATCTTTAATAACAATTTTAGTGTGCTTTGGGCAATCAAGAAATGCAGTAGAAGAGATCAATTGACCTAATTGACAATGCTTCTATGAGTCATCCTTAATATTTTCTTCCTTGTCTTTCATGAACATATGAGTTTGTGGTCACTGCTTCTTTCATGATCTCTTTTCTGCTTTCATTCAAGGGGACCCTGTCTGCCACTGAATATTCTCCTTCCTATTCCTGACCATTTTTCGTAAATTTTTGACCAAAAGCCTGATTGTGATCCAAGCCACAGAGTCAACAGCACTGACATTATGGAACTCAAACATTAACAGCCAAACTATAAAAGGTGCCTGTCAAGATGGCAGGCTGGGGGTGAGGGGTGGGGAAAGTGACAGGGTGCTGGGATCAGGGCTGAAACATTGTATGTCTAAAACCAAACAGTGAATCACTTTGTAAATCACAGTACTGTAATAAAACAAAATTTAAAATTAAAAACAATCCTACAAACGCTAAAACCTATTTTTGACCCCCTACAGTGACATTTCAGTTGTTCTAATCAACACATAATCATTAGTGATCACACACTTACAACATACACATATATATCATTTTTACTCCCAATTCAGATTTTTCTCCAAATTCTGAATCCAGGCATCAAATTGCTTAGGCTAGCTATTACTTTTCACAGTCAAACACACTTTACCTATGCAAGTTGTAAGGATCATTTTCTTGTATTGTGACTTCGATATTTAAACATAGTCAGAGGCCAGGAATGGGGTTGACTGATAAAGTTTTATTTGTGAAGAAACTTGAAACTAAAATAAACTAAAATAAAATAGTTGAAAATATTCCAGTTTTTCAAATTTTTAAATTTAATTTTTTTTAAATTAATTGTTTTGCTGTTGTGAGAGTAAGACTTGGAAGACCTTGAGTGCCAAGGGTTTCTCAAATACAAAGTATGTGTTTTGTCACCAGAGTCGCATCCCTGGCACTAAAGCCCAGTATTTAAATTACATAGGGAGACATTAAAAAACTAAATAGGCTAGAGCTTTGTTACTATGTTTATAATTTCTATCTCCCCAGTAACTCAATTAAGCACAAAACATTTATTACTTATCGACAATCAATGTAATAAATAATGAAGACAATATTTATGCAAATAGAGTCTGTGAAGCTGTAAGATGCAAAAATAGCATTCCTGTCTGCTTCTTTCCTTCCCCACTATTTTTTCTATCCACACTTTTCTCATCTTTCATTTCAGCTTTCTCTTTTCTAGCACATATCTTCCTCATCACACCCTCCTCCTCCACCCACTCTTTTTGTTCTTTTGTAGATATTCATTAACATGTGTTAATCTAGTCAAAGCAACTGGGGGAGGGGGTTGGGGGGAGAAAATGAGGATGTGTCTGAATAGGAAAAACAAAACAGAGATGAGAATTTTTACAAGAAAAGAGAAAAAGGTCGGGGGACAAACAAAAGAAAAACTGGGGATAATGGAAAAAAGCAAAACAAGACCAAAACAGTTTAAACTGACATGTCAAAGGAAAGAAAGAAGGTAAAACACTTAAATTTTCAATCCTGAAATAAATGAAAAAAAGCAATCCAACCACTCGAATATATTTAAATTGGTAAATATATATATTTGCTAATAAAAATAAAGTAATATAAAAGAGAAAATACAGATCACTGACTTTTTCAATAAAACATATTTTAATCCACGTGAGCTTTAATTTAAAAGCTTTAATCCAAGCATTTATGAAGGTATTAAAAGGCAAATATTTTGCTCTCAAAACTAAAGCATTTTTAAAATAAACTTGAGCTAGTGTTTATTAGCATTTGTGTAGTAGAAAATGAATATTGTGCAGGATTTCATATCTATAATGCTACAGGGCAACTTCAAAAGTTGATTTTATTTTCAGTTATTTTTAAAATCCCAGCAAGCAATATCTCCATCTGCGTAATTTCTTTCTTTTCTCTTTTTTTCAGTGCTATCGGTGAAATCAAGGGGCTCACAATTATTCTATTGATAAGCTACCTCCTGACATTCCTTTAGTAATCCCCAATAAATCAAACATTTAAGCATAGTAAAAATATGAATATGATTGTCTCAAAATTTAAATAAGCAAAGCTAACATGCAAATCAAGGGAGTCCACAATTCTAGAAAAGAAGTATGACAAAGAAAACAGTGGCAAATATCAAACTGAAATGTATCATGACAATAGTTGGTTTCTTCTGCACTGAATGCACATAAAACTAGAAAGTCACATTTGACCACAACATGGATGTGAGTAGGATTACCAGACTTCCTGGGCCCCAAACAAGGCTGCATCTGAATGAGGTCCTGAGGGTCCTAGGCCTCTTCTATCACTAATTAGTGCCTTAATCCTATTTTTAGTTTCCCCTAGTAGAAAGAAGATAACCTTTTCCATCTCTTCTGTCCCAAAATATTGTAATGGATATTTATTGTTGAAGTTTATTTCACAACACATCTGGGGCAGCCACGTGATCTTTTGACGTCCCATGGAATCCAGTCAGTAATGGCTCTAGTCCAGCGGT
>JAOXYA010000019.1:17351978-17369990 GCA_028565675.1 Sorex palustris
GAAATGACTCAAACACTCAACCAGTAAACAGTAGCTAGCTTCACACCCAACTGAGATTTTCATTCCAGTTCGGAATCTTAGGACAATATAACTGATATGCATAAACTTAATCACATATCTCAGAAAACCTCATTGGGACTCCTGGTAAATGCTAACAGTATAACTGCTTCACTCTTATATATTGTCTTTTGTCAAGGCCACATACACAGAGTTATCTTTAAGAGTTATAAGAAGGGGCTTTGAAATCAGGACCAAGACTCATGCTACACAGCTCTAATATCCTGGTGGGACTTCAATAAAGACTTAAAAGTCAGCTATCCAAAATGGCAGCTGGAACACATGCATGAAGAAAATGAGAAAGTTTGTGGGAAGAAATGAGAAAAGTTACTGATTACCCTTGATTTTTAAGAGTTATAAGCTATAGCTGGTGAGACCACCTCTAGCTCTCCCATAAGCCGGCTGTTCAATTCTCTACCAACTCACCTCATGACTTTGATAGGAGGAAATCTGCTGGAAATGAAATCCTAGCACATAGTTGCAACTCCCTAAATGGCAGTTATTGTTATTACAACTCTCAAGAAGAGAGGAGAGATGGGTCCCAGAGCAACCAGGCGACTCAGGGTACTAGTGTCATTTGGCTTTCTCAAGCGTAACAAGGGCAAATGCCTTCATCTCAGATAAAAGTCATCAGTATGTTGAGGCTCATTTCCTCTGACAATGAAAGAAAGATTCAGGGCAGGTGAGACAGGCAAAAGGGAAAGTGTGTGCACTTACATATATTTATTTGTATATATAAGCATGTTCACATATTTTCTTGCTAGTAGCTTTAGTGAAGTCTGTATAGATACATAAACTGCGCTTGGATATAAATTGCATCTGAATTGCTTGCTGCCATTTACTTCATGCTGCTTTGAGAATTGCTACCTAGGGCATAGGATGAGAGCAAGAAATATGCTTCCTGTTTGTAAAAGTGGGGTGGGAGGTATAAGCAGTTATCCTTTTATGTCAATGAACAGAATAGCTCCTAAATGATTCCCTTTATGTTATGTGTTTGGTAGGAGTGTAGCAGTGTCTTAACAAGGAATACCCCTCCTACTCCCCACCCCCCCCATATCCTGTACTCGTTCCAATCCCAACCAATGAAAAAGCCTTTGCAATCATATTGTTTAACTTTGAGAGCATGAGAGCAAAAGCAGCCCAGGAAGAGATCAGTCATGTTCTGGGTGGTATGGCTGTAGACATTGGACTCAGTTGTGGGATATAAAAAACATAATATGAGACAAATACCTAAGGACAGTAGGAACAAAGGCCAAAGGCCAGGGGAATTGGTCCATGGGTGGAAGCCTGCCTCAGGTGCTGGGGGAGAAGGCACTTGGGATAAAGAAAGGGCTACTATGACAAAGATAGTTGGAAATGATCACTCTGGATAAGAACTGTGTGCTGCAGCAGATAGGTAAAGGAACAAACATGATAACCTTCCAGTGTCTGTATTGCAAACCAAAATGCCTAAAATGAGAGAGAAAGAGAGAGAGAGAGAGAGAGAGAGAGAGAGAGAGAGAGAGAGAAGGGGGGCTAGTACGTGCCTTAGAAACAGGCTGAGAGGAGGGTGTCAGGAGCCTGGAAACTGGAAACATGAAGATACTGGTGGGAAATATACACTGGTGGAGGGATGGTGTTGGAACACTTTATGACCAAAACCACACCTTGAGCATCTTTATAACTCTGTAACTTAAGGTGATTCAATTTAAAAACAAACAAAATACATCCCTGTACACAAGTGCATACTTTCTCCTTGCAGCAGGAGGAGCCCTGGTTGATGAGATTACCCCAGATTTCTGCTCACGTGTGTCTGCCTAGCTGAGGTTTTCTTATGAATGCACATACTGAGAAGCAGTCTTGAAAGGGAACCGATAAGAATACCTCGGCAGCCTCCAAATGTTTCTGGGAGAGTTACAACAACTACAACTCATTCACACTATTTTAAGTTTGCATACCACCATTTGATGCTCTTTAAGGAAATAAATGGGGAGTGAGTCAGTGTGCTTGCCTTGCATACAGCTAGCCCACGTTCAATCCCTGACACCGCATATGTTTCCCAAGCCTAGCCAGGAGTGATCTCTGAGCACAGAGTCAGGAGTAAGCACTGAACACCACCAGGAATATTAATTAATTAATTAATTAATTAAGAAGTGACATAAATCACGGCCAAATTCAACCGTGAGTGTAGGAAGATCGACCTGCAGTTGAATCTCACCAAGACAATGTTCATTAAAAATGAGCTAGTTCCTGACATTCCATTTGCTCTCAATGGAATGAACATCTCCAAATGCAGCGGCTATGTGTATCTAGGTCGAGAACTCAACATGAGGAATGACTTGGCGCCAGAACTGAGCATGAGGAACAGAGCCATGTGGAGTGCCTTTAAGAGCCTTGAAGAAGTTGTTAAGAGGATGAAGAACCTCCAGCTCCAGGCACATCTTTTTGACTCTACCATTCTTCCTGAACTAATATACGCCTCAGAGACCTGGGCCCTATGAAAACAGGACAAGAACGCTATTTGGGTCTTCCAAAAGGGAATCAAAGAGCTATGCTTGGAGTATCACGCTTCACTCAAGTGAGAGAAGGAATCCGAAGTTCTGACCTCCATCAACAATCAAGAATCAGAGACACTGTCCTGTTTGCCAAGGTGTCAAAATTCACATGGGCTGGACACATAATAAGATTTGGAGACGACCGCTGGACTAGAGCCGTTACTGACTGGATTCCAAAGGACGTCAAAAGATCGCGTGACCACCCGCCTACGAGATAGTCAGACTTCTTCGTCAAAACCCTGAACAAACGGTTTGAGGCTCTTCATGTGCCTGGAGCGAACAGATGCCATTGTGCTACACTAGCACACGACAGGGACGAATGGAGACATTACTGGCGCTCACTTGAGCAAATCGACGATCAACAGGATGACAAGTGATACAAGTGATACAAATAAAAAGACAGGGATAAAAGAGAGAAAACCAAGTAATAATTGACTGTAAGCCCCAATTTAGAACCTGCAAGCATGTTCTTGGGAAGAAAAGAAGGAGGCAGAAAAGGAGAAGGAATATGAGCTCCATTATTAAAGGCATAATATACTTTGATAATAGCTTTTGATAGATAGATGATTAATCAAGGGAATTTTGAGTAAATTCAGCTGGACTATTTTCCATTACTCTGCCAAAGTCTCTGATATTTAGCAATCAAATGTCGTCAGAGTTGGAATCCTGAAATAAACAGACAGGTTTGAAATGAGGGCAAATGAAATACCCTGTAGATATGACGGTGCTCACAGCTGATGTTATCTCAAACTACAATAATTAAATTTTAAAATGTATCTGTCAAGTATTCATGTTGGCAGATAGGAGGAAACCTGGGGTCACTGATGGAGAGATGGGGTCTTGGACTGGTGGGATTGGAGGAAGGAACACTGCATGTCTGAACCTTTATTATGAGCTTCATAAATCATGGTGTCCAAATGAAAAATAAATTTAAAAAATAAGACAAATATGAGGGCTCTCCTAGAAATGTTTTATAGCCCTGACAGTTTATTATAATCAAATGACTGATAAAAATCCACAATCTTAAAGGCATTCTAGCTCTAGAGAGCGAGTGATATCCTCATGGTGGTCTACAGCATGGCAAGCAACCCCTTATAATACTGAGGGGTCAATACGGTATGTGAGAGAGGAAAGATGACAAGATTTTATTTTATTTTGTTTTATTTTATTTTTTGTGAGGCAAGATAGCTTTATTGAAACTTATTTAGACAGATGGGGGGAAATGGGGGAAAAATATGTGACAGCAAGAACATAGGCTCCCCCAGAGTGAAAATAAACAAGCAAAGAAAGAGACAAGCAAGTGAGATACATATTCAAGGCATAGCATGGGCTTGAAGTGCAAGCAAATTTTAGAATTAGGCTGGGGTTGACTTCACAGCTAGGAGAAAGGTGTTGGCTACTAAACCAGGTCTAGAAACTTAAGAGTTTATAAAAATCAGAGAAAGGATTGAGAGGGTCCATCATTGGTGAACTCAGGCAGCTAACCATGCAGAATTCACTTTAAATTGGGAAGGCAGTTTCATTCCCCACAAGTTAAATTGAACTTGAAATTGGGAAGGCATACTCTTTTCCAAAGGCTGGTTCCCAAAGGCTGTGAAAGACTGAGTATTAGGAAGGAGAAGAGCGAGCCCTGGGAATCTTCAGTCTGTGATCTAGCTTCCACGAGGTCACTCTCACTTTCTATTGCTGGGAGGGAAGTCATAATAGTGAGGGAGTAGGAGAGGAGAAAATGGGTTTTTTAGTCTAATTCTGATTTGCCATACAGTTCGTTAAGAAAGTGTCTGTTTAGTGGAATGTGAAATTCGCGAGGCTCTCTGCTGTATCTACTATATTCATGAGTGGCTAAAATGTTATTAAGTCTTCAACCATATTTAACTATGATGCCTTCTAAAGGGAAGTAATTTCAGTGCCTTCATGGATATTTTCATTCTATGACTTCTGATGATGAGGGTTTTGCAATATTTAACTTATGCATCCGCTTGAAAATGCATCCATAAGAAAACATTCATAGTACTAACGGTTGTGGTATTTATATATTGCTGGAACAACCTAAAACTACAATATATATTTATTGACCTATTTTTAAAGATCAGGAATTCAGGAGTAGTTTAACTGGTTTGGAGTCTCTTGTGACATCACACAAGTTGCAAGCCAGAATTCAGCTTCCTGTTGCCTGACCTAGTAGAACCCACTTTCAAAGTAGTTTGTCTGCACTGCTGACAAGTAAAAATTGGCTGTTTCTTAGCACATGAACCCTCTACATAGTACTACTTGGGTACTTTCACTACACGTAATTGGCCTTCACAGATGCTTATGATATATGATTATATTTGCTTAAATAGAGCTGGAGTGATAGCACAGCTGGTGGGGCGTTTGCCTTGCAAACCTAGCCGACCCGAGTTCGATTCCTCTGCCCCTCTCGGAGAGCCCAGCAAGCTACTGAGAGTATCTTGCCAGCACGACAAAACCTGGCAAGCTACTCGTGACATATTCGATATGCCAAACACAGTAACAAGTTTCACAATGGAGACATTACTGGGTCCGCTTGAGTAAATCGATGAACAGCAGGAGGACAATGCTACAGTGAAGTGCTACTTGCTTAAATAAAATAGAAGTGTGTTCTCTCAGGGATGGAGGAATAGTACAGTTGGTAAGGCACTTGCCTTGCATACCACCAACCTGAGTTCAATTCCCGGCATCCCAAATGGTCCCCTGAGCCTCCAGGAGTGATTCCTGAGTGCAGAGGCAGGAACAACCACTGAATATCACTGGGTGTGGCCTCAAAACAAAATAAAACAATCAAAGGAAAAGGAAATGTGTTCTCTTCTTTATAATAATCTTAAAGTAGTACATGCTTGCCAGAGTGGTTCCACTAAGTCATCAGGCACAAAGGATTTTCTTAGTATAAGAATAAAAAGATTTTCTCCTTTCCTAAAGGTGGCTACTTGAGAGCCAGCCATCTCTCCAAAATCCAATAAGAAGAAAAGAAGAGGCAAAGACCAGTACACACTAACTGTTCATTTTACAGTTCCAGTTTCCCAAAGTATCTACTTAATACATATGTTTTCATTTCACTAGCAAGAATGGTCACATCAAGATGGTAGCTGGGGAATTTATGTCTTCCAACAAGTATATTGTCACTCCAGATAAAAATCAGCTTTTGTAACTAGAAAAGACAAAATAATAGATATAGGATCAACAAACTGTTTTTATTACAATCCCCAGAAAATTACATTGTGTAATAATTCCCTTATAAGATTTTTCACAGGTTGGCACTTTTTTAAAAGAACAGGTGATAAAACAGAAAAGAGCAGCTATATCAAAAAAAAATTCTTGTCTGATGAAAAGTATAAATTATCCTGAGAATTATCTTATTGTAAGGTTCAGAAGCCTACCCTCAAGAATTTTAAAGATTCAAAGAAGTAAACCAGAAAATACAGGTGTTTTGTAGCACTACCTCATAACGGCATTATCTTTTTTCCAATGTAATTGGGGATCTATTTGAACATCACATTGAACTCCTAAACTTAAAAAAAAAATTCTCTCTTTGACATTTACGGTGAAAGGCTGAATTCTCTGCCTGATAGACTGTGAGACACTCTTGATAGTGGGGTTGTAAAACGATGCAGAAACAAACAGAACATTATTTATGCCAATGGAAACAATAAATCCCCTTCTCCTGCACCCAAATAACACAATGCGTGCAAATCAAAAGTTCTCACACCTTAGAAGGAAAATAATCCATGAGTTTCTCAGATGGAGGAATTACCTAGCTGCCTATACAGCACAATAAATGTCCCTTTTAAAGTGAAATAATTTCTGAGCTCCTTAGCACAAGCCTTAAGGTGAAAATAGACAGTGCCATTTTTAAAATTTAATATACCCAATATTGTCATGTAACGATAAATCAACCAGTAAAAAGCAGAAATTATACATTTTTTCTACTCCTAAAAAGAGTTACAGGGCTTTCATTTGAATGGATGTTGGGTTACGATTACAGGTTATGATGGTGAAAAGTAGGAATTTGTGTCTCAGCAGCAATCAGACAGTGCAATAAGAAGCGGTTTCCATAATAGGCAGCGCACTGCTCTGTCAGTGTCGAGTACTCACTTCTCTTATTAATTCGGTAGACTATAAAGATGACAAGTTTAGAAACTGAAATAATAATAAAGTGAAAGCTTTGAAGAGTTCAATCTTTTCAGCTTTGTGGTACTTTGCAAAGGTTGTCTGGTTCTATTCTTAGTCTTGAATATGCGGGAATTGGTTTGACTGTGTATTAGCAATAGAAGAAAACCCTAAGGCTTGAGGAAGAAAAAAAATGTTTCCAGTAGGTAGACTTCTCAGCCTCCTGTGTAGACACCAATTGGCCTTGTTCAGATCATTTGTGTCCATAATTGAATTTAGAATTGGAGAAGACTGATTTAAATCCTGACTTGGCCGATGAGAAACCATATGGGCTACCGGACAAGCTACTAAATCTTCCTGGGTTTCAAAGTTTACTGATAAAAATGTAGGTAAGAGGCAACCTAAGTTGCCAGTCTTATTTATCAAGAGCTCATTATTTGATATCAATAGAAGCCAATACTATGACACTGGATTTTGAGGAAAGAAAAGACTATTTTGAAAGAGTAGCCAGTGAAGAGACAGACAGAAATACTCAAATCTGTCTCTCCAGTCTTGGGGCTTTTTAAAGAGTTAGAAAAGATGAATATGAGAAAGCATACTGCTGGGTTTTGTGATTATCAGATCTCCCAAGCTGCAGGACTTTGCACTTCAAAATTGCCTCCAATAGGGTTTCCAGATGATAGTTTTGCAGAATGGTGAATTTTGACCAGGTATTTAAGGTCATATAAGGGTCCTTTTTTGACATTTTGTGCATGTCCATCTTCACATTCTATACAACAGCTTAACGAGCCATTAGAAACAGCAGTTATTGAGGAGAAGAGAAACAGGTGGGAACTACCTTTCCTCTGCCCTAATTTGTTCGACTTCATACAGCTGGGGTTAGAAATGCCTTCTATGAAAGGGCCTATATGGTGTCAGTGTCGGTTAAGTGCTACTTTTTTAATAAAAGAAACTGCCCTTTCTGAATTTTAAAATCAGGACTCCATCGCTTCCGTCTGCATGCATTCCTACATAATGTGTCTTTGACCTGTTTCTCTACCTCATTATTCCTGGAAGATTAAATGCATCCTTATAAAGTGATTAATGGTGCAGGGCACCTGGCAAGCTTTCATAAATGTTAGTGCTCATCATCATCATCATTATTAGGAGAGGTTGCTGGGTTCTGTCTACAGCACTGCAGAGATGAGACAAATGACCCTGACCCCACCGCTCCCTCATTATGGCATGAGTGGGAAGAGAGGAGGAGGAGGAGGTTCCAACAAAGTGTGATTATTTTAACGACTAAAATATGTTCAAAGATCCTTTTTTTCAAATCTTTTATTATTGTAATTAGTTACCAAAAGGTCAAACTGTGACCCCAGAAAGCCCAGGCGTCCTGACCTCGGTGCTGCACTGGGTTTTGATGTATGAGAGTTCAATGATGCCAAGGAGCCCGCCACCAAAGCACAAATCTTCTCTGGCCCTCATCCCAGGGCAGCTGAAAATGCAGATCCCTCTCCTGGAGAAAAGAGCTGAGGCGGGCCAGCACAGTCTTCTTCAACTGAGTACAGCATTGTGGAAAGAACCTCCCAGAAGCTGGACCCTAGAAGCGTTTGCTTATCCCGCGTCTTCTGGTCGAGATTTACAGAGCAGCCACACCTTCCATCAGAGGCAGAAAGGGACAGCCACTTCACTGCCATCCACGTTGATTTGTTAGCTAGAGATCAATCATCATGGCAGACAGAAATCCAGTGGAGATTAGAACACACATGGTAAATGCGAGTGCCTTCCCAGGAAGGGAGGCAAAAAGAGGGCTGGGAGAGAAGTGATGGATAGGGCTGAACAGATAAAGTTTCTTTTGTGGCAATGTTACATCACCCTTAAATAGAAAGTGTGATTTATTTGCCCCAAGGCAGAGAACAGGCAAGGCAGTGCTTTGGGGACCACTTTGCTGCTAAGATTGCATTCTGTCCAAGAGTTTTTTAAGCCCTTGGGTGGTAAGGAGAAAAGTGGCTGATGATCACCAAAGCAGCTACTATTTATTGCGCTCCAAACACCATGCTAGATGTGTCTATTCTCTCAAATCTTAATGAGGATGCTGTCGGTTAGTCACTTCTTGCCCGTGTTATGCATGAAAATGAGGACCAAGAAGTCTTGAAGTTCGAAGGAGACTTGAACGGTTTTGTATGCTGAGGGAACAGAAGCCAATCCTACCTATGATAACTTCAAATACAGATAAACAATATGAAAGCAAAGTGTTGTTTCATTTGTTACAGAAGAGTGTGCATGGGGAGGAATGACTTATCTCAGCTGGTGCACCCTGGGCCCAACTGGGTGACAGAGAAGTAATGTGATCACTAGTGAGAGGAAAACTTTGGAAATTTGGCAGAGAAACAAATTTTGAGAAGAGTGGAAAATAAAGTGAAAAGGAACCATAAATGCCTAAAATAAGCGAGAAAGAGAAAGAGAGAGAAAAAGAGAGGTGCCTGCCATATAAGTCAGGCAGGTGGCAGGAGTCTTGGGGGGGGGGGCTTGGAGGGATGGGAGGGAAACTGGAGGCACTGGCACTGGGAAATTACACTGGTGGAGGGATGGGTGTTGGAACACTGTATGACTGAAATCCAATCATGAACATCTTTGTAAAACAAACAAATAGATACGAGTTTTAAAAAATGCTTCAAAGACTTGAGGTGAAAGCAGAAAGAAGATGCAAAAAGAAGACGGACCTGCCCAGTGGCCAGTGAGCACTAGAAAAGGGATGGGTGGGGTCCACAGTGTACCCCATACTCAGGCAGATGTGGAAAAGCCAGAATTGTCACCCAAGAGTATCTCTGAAAGACACCAGCTATCTGCTCTTCTACACCGTTGGGCACCCAGCAACATCACAGGAAAGCAGTCCATGGGCTAGAGTGCGCCTGACTAGGGTAAAAGTCTGACTCATATGAACACGAGCTGTTACTCTTATGGGGGAGAACATCCCTGACTCCTCTACAACCTCTCGCTTCCCTTATCTGAAAAAGAAATGAGATCGCAGGAGTAATCCTTTCCCCAGTGAGTTCTTGTGAGGAGCAAAGCTAAACTGTGTGAAAGACCATGTTAGCACGGAGATCCTAGTATAATTCTTCCTACTCATGTGGATTTTTAAAAAGGAATGAAGGAAATATTTTCCATTCTTGCCTCAAGGATTAGACCAGTCTTGGTAACTGAAGATGAGGTTTTTCTCTAGAAAAGGGTAATAATAGACTTTCTCGTTAAGATCTCAGAAAACTAACTCATTTCCTTGGAGACAACCCCCAACATGCTTTTGCCTCTTAAGGTCTTATCTCCTCATACATATGTGGGGAGAAATATGTGTATATCTATATCTAAAGAGAGACAGAGGCAGAGAGAAACAGCATAGGAACTCTCCACATGCATATTTATATCTGTGCGGAGAGAGAGAGAGAGAGAGAGAGAGAGAGAGAGAGAGAGAGAGAGAGATGAATCTATCTATACCCACATGCATATCTATATATCTACATCAATGGGGAAACAGAGAGATTTATTACTACCTCTCGTGATGATGGAAGGTGACAAAGCTAAACTGTGAAGACAGGGAAAGACCGATGACCCTCCTCAGGAGAAGAAGGAGTATTCTACTCACCTTTTGTTTTATTTAGGATTTCAGTCAATTGGATAAATTCCAACCAAATTAGGATGTGAAATTTACTTTATCTAGTCTACTCACTGAAATGTCAATATTTTCCCAAAACGCCCCCATCAATATACTCAAATTAATATTTAACCAAATATGCAAAACCCTGTGACTCATTCAAGCTGACATACAAAATTAGATATCATGGGAAGATAGACGTCCCCCCACCCCCCATGGAGTGCGAGATCTGGGAGAGAATGAGTAGTAATATTCAATTTTCAAGAAATCTGATTTCCTAGAATCAAGTTCAGATTCTGGTTAGGTATTTTTTCCAAGAGACTTAACCCATAATGGTACAGTGCCCAGAATTTAGTGGGGGGGGGCAGGGATAGGGATAGAGAGTTGTTTTTTGCTCTACTGGCATGTGGTGGCATGGGAATGATCATAAATTCTGGAGATAGTACAAGGGTATGGTGCCTACTTTGCATGCAGCTAACCCAGGTTTTATTCCCAGCATCCCAAATGGTTACTCCAGCACTACCAGGAATAATTTCTCAGTGAAAAGCCAAGGGTAATTGCTGAGTATTTCTTGTGTGACCCCAAAACAGAACAAAAATAAGCCCCTCCAAAGCCAAAGAGCACTAAAGTAGATTCCCTATGACAAACAAGGCAAGGGACCAACCTGGTCTTTAAAGAATCTGCCAAATTTGAGGGGGTTCTAGTGCCTAGACAATGATTATCTTCAGCAAAAAAACCACTCTCTATTCCTATCCCTGCCCCCCCCCCATATTTACTATTTCAAGTATAAACACCTTTTCCTCCTTTCACTGCAGGGTTTTAACCTTACAGTCCATAGTAGGAAGGACTTTTCCACAGCTATGAAAATGCAGCCTTAGGATCAGAGCTGTTTTCATTTAGAAATTTTAAAATATAACGATATGTATTCTGGAAGATTCCTGACCCATCGAATGCATACAGAGCCTTCAAACAGTACCACACCTCTGATAAGACCCTCACCAAATATAGTTACAATGGTCTTTATAAATAATACATGTAGTAGAGAACCGTTAGCATTTTCTAAAAATACAACACATTTTGCAGGTAATTCCTATACCAGTCTAGGCCAGGAAACCTTTTCACTTGAATTGAGTCTGATCTGTGACATTCATCCAACGAAGAACTACTTCACAGAAAGAATATGGCTCCCCCGTGGATTTCCCATGTTGTGTGCCAGAGGCCCTTCATTAGGGAGAAGAGTTCAGGACAATTACTGTGGCTTGAGTCACATTATTAAACTATTCTGCATGTGATAGTATTTATAGCTCTCAGATTCCTGCTGAAATGTGACCATTTGTGATCTGAGAGGAAAACCAGTGCCATTCAGGGAGACATCAACACTGTAATATGTCTTCAGAACTGTCTTTGATGGCATTGTCTGTCAGGGGTCAGCACCAGTCATGGTGGTGCAGAGACTCAAGATAGTTAGTTGTGACAAATAATGATCTTTGAATTTCAGAAGAAGAAACTTTCATGTTTTCCTGTCTGCAACCATTTCAGTCCAAGGGCCAAGATTTCTCCTCGGTGAGGACTTGTGACGGGAGTGGGCAAGACAATCAGGTGACCGTAAGGAAGAGGAAACAGGTGTCGGGGGGAAGGCTCAGGGACCCAAATATAAATGGAGGTGGCCAGTCCACTATGAGGGTACCATGAGACAGGTCAATTGCACACAGCTCCTTGCTCTTTGTAACTTCAAATGCACTTGTCCTAAGTTACATGCTCTAAATGTGTATTTGTGGGAAGAGGGCAAAATAATGCTTATCCCCCTAAGTCCTTATATTCCACTGACAACCTTTCATAGTCTATGAACTAGGTCTTTCTTCCTCTGGGACAGCTAAAACTTCCAGATTTTCTCACTTATTTTGTGGTACTGCCCAAAGACTAGCCAGTATCCAAAATTACCCTCCCTGAGCCTTCCTCAGAATTCAAAATTCCTGGTAACCTCATTAAGGGTGAGATTGTATCCCAGAGGGTCTGAGCCAGAATGTAGGAGAACCCCGAAGAGAAGAATGACTATAGTCACTTTTGTAGAGATATTTTCACTGGAATCTTTCTCTTTATATTTTCATTAGTTCTGGGAATGGGCCCCACCGTCACATGGAACAATATTCCAAACAATACAGTGAAATGTGGTCTACTTCCCATGTTTACTAGCTGTTGTTGAGTAACAACAAGTAACAATTTAGGGTGTATACTCCAAAGATATTCTGTCCCCATAAAAAATGAACCAATTAGGGGCCAGTCAGAGGACAGTGAGTAGGTCATATGCCTTGCATGAGGTTAACCTGGGTTTCATCCCTGGCACCCTGTATGGTCCCCTGAACTGAACCCCACCAGGAGTGATCCCTGAGTGCAGAACCAGGAATAACCCCTGAGCACCACTGGGTGTGGTCCCCAAACAAAAAACAAACAAACAAACAAAATAGATGAACCAACTATTAGAGTCATTCTGTATTTCAAAGCTATATGTTCTGATTGATATTCATATCAAATTTAAAGAAGTAGAGCTTGAGATAGGAAAAAAAATCTACTTTTAAATGATGGTGCTTTTGGGCCAGAGTGATAGTACAGCAGGTAGGGTATTCTCCTTGTACGTGGCCAACCTGGGTTCAATCCCTGGTCCCTTTAGCACTGCCAGGAGTAATTCATGAACACAGAGCCAGGAGTATCCCCTGAGTACTGCTGAGTGGGACCAAAAAAGCCAAAAAAAAAAAAAAGCAAATTATGGTGCTTCTGGAACCCTCTGCTCAATATAACTTGCTTCCATGTGTGCGCACACACAACACACATACATAACATGTAAATCACATACATCATACATTTATACATATCACACAAATCAGATATGCATACACAACTGCAATGCACATATACACATCAATCGCTCACATGTGCACACACGATACATATTTACATCACATACACACACACACACACATACTTCACACATAGACAACACAATGAAGACAAAGAGATAGCTCCTCCAGAAGAACATGAAAAGCCTCACCTGCTTGTTCGGCATCTGTGGATTGATAGCTGTGTACCAGCTCCTGACTTGGGAGCATATCTGGAGGAAAGTCGGAGCCCTGTGGATCTAGGCCCTGGATAGAGACCCAGAGGGCAGAGGAAGAACCTAAACAATAATCTGTTTCGATCAATCAGGTAGTCCACTCTGCCTGAATTGAAAAGTGAATAGAAATAGAAAAGTGAACCAAAATGCCTGTTTCCTTCCTAAATGCAACAATCTGTTTACTGTAGGCCAACATTTTCCCCTCTACAAAAGAAATCAGAAGAACCCCCCAAAAAAGGCTGATGGTACATAAGCAGGCAGGGTTCCTGGGTAGCAGATACAGGCTGTACCAAGAGCACAGCTGTAGGCTACAGGCACTGGCATATGTTTCCTCTGTTTTTTTTCTCCAATGTCTCAGTTCTCCACAGGGAACCAAATTGTATTGTTATTAATTATAGAAGAAATGCTTTGGAATGGATACATGACATTTATTAAAAGAAGGAAGCAACCTTGATCAACGCTCTGAAAAGTATGCAGTCGGCTGTGTAGTTAAAAGGGGAAAAAACTGGTATCCAAGAAGAGGAAGATTAGGTAAAAGATAAAGATTTTTACAGCAGCAACCTCAACCCAGGCCAGCACAAAGACCCTCAGTGACTTTCAAAGGAAGTGAAGTGTCCATTCCCTAAACGATAGCAATAAGCCTCTCCACTTCTTAAAATTTAATAAATAAAACTTGTTTTCTCTTCACATAGATTATCTGAGTAGGAAAAACTCCCTGCTTTGCCTAGAATTTTCCAATTCTGTGTAGTTGTCTTTACTTATAGACTCTATGCCAAAGCAATCTTCCAAGAGAAATCAGCTTGGGGCAATAAATAAAGGTTTATTGAGTGAACATGTTGTAAATCTTTGAAGAAAGCATTTTCCTGTTTTTGTTTTTTTCTTTCTTTCTAGTCAAAACCCACTCCCCCTCGCTCTTCCACCAGCCCCACCGCATGGTTTTCTATCTCCAGTGCAGCTGCTGTTTCCTTCCTGGGGTGAATTGGAAGCAGGGAGAATAATCAACCCTACTTAGACTTTCAGCTACCCAACAAAGAAAGAGAAACAAAAGCTCCAGAGACTGGAAATCTGCAGCAGAACCCAGCATCTCCCCCTTCCTCGGCGGTCCTGAAGGCAGCTGGTTTTAGAGACAGAGAAAAGGATGCTTCCTGAAATGGTTCAGTCTGATCCAATGAAGAGCAGAGGCCTTGAATCATACTCACTCCTCATAGCCCAGGATCAAGCCACCATCCCTTAAAGAATGACTCTCCACACTGAGGCAGGTACTGATTCCTTGCCCTAAGAAAGCTCGCAGTCTAATGACAGACCAGTTTTCCTGGAAGCCAGGTAGGCAGGTGGCTGGATGCCTGGAACAGTTACAGGGAAGAAATAAAATGAGGGTGAAGGACTTCCCTGACTGTAAGAGACCCCAGACTTTTGTAAAATAATGAATACCTGGCAGAACAAAATTTAGCAAAGAAAACAGTAGAAGTTAGGAGATGGTGAAAGAAAACATAAGATAAAAACCACCTCAGGGAAGGAAAGCATGCAGGATTGCATAAGGCAAAGAACCCACAGTGGTCAAAATAAAAATCATGTGACAAGGTCAAAATGACTAGGATTTGGGGATCGCACTGGAATGAAGGAGCCAGAGACAGATTGATGGGTAAACCAGCATAGATCAAAAAGGCTTCACTTGCTGGGTCAGAGAAATAGGACAGGAGGTAAGGTGCTCGCCTTGCATGTAGCCCAATCCCAGTTCAATCCCAGTTCAAATCTCTAGAATGACATATGGTCCCCAAGGACTTCCAAGAATGGTCCCTAAGCACAAAACAAATCAAAATACACACACACACACACACACACACACACACACACACACACACTTGTTTACATGGAGTCTGCACTCTAAGAAGGAAACAGATGGTAGTCAAAATTGCAATCCATGAACAAGATAATCTCAGTAGGTGATAAGAACTTCAAAGACAATAAAACTCAAGGAGCAGTAAAGTGTGATGGGCAAGTAAAGTCTGTCTAGGTTATGGTGTTTCTGGACTCAGATTCAGTGAAAGACGGAACCCACCTGGGGTGCAGTGGTCCAGGTAGAGGAGAATGGCATGGGCAATCTCTCACCTAGGGATGAACTGGCCACCAAAAAGCATAGGAAAAGGACTGCAGTGGAGAACAGGACAAAGAGGAGAGGGCAAACATGAAGAAAGAGAAGAAGCAGAGCCAGATCAGAGCCTTTTGTGTGGCATGTGGGCTTGAGACTAAATTCATAGGGAGTCATTGTTAGGAGATTTTGAGCAAGAGATCACAATATGTTGTGATAATTTTTTAGAGGAACACTAGCTATTCCATGCAAAATAGAGTATCAAAGCTTAGATCAAGACAGTAGAAACCACACCATGTATCTCAAACAGGAATAAATGGATTTAGTACAAGGAATGAGAGTAGAATTGCTGGATCCTATGAGAGCTAGAAATCTAATCTCAAGTGAACTGCCAGATCATTTCCCAAAGTGTCTGTACCATTTACTTTCCCACCAGCAGTGTGTGAAAGCTCTTGGGTGTCACTTTTGAAGAATTTGTTCACCACTTCTCATTATCTGAGCTGAGTTAGATGCTTCTTCCATCCTCACCAATACATTGTGTGAATCCCCATGACAGTACATTTCCCACTGTCCCGTTTTCACTGATGTTCTCAGCTCTCTGTGGGAACCATTTACAGGGACTGTCACTGTCACCTCTTTCTCCCAATCTCTCACATAATCCTTACATGGGTAGTTTCCAGTTTCCAAAAAACTAGCTCAAAGAATCTATCTAGATTAATTGGAACATACATACAGATGCTTTCAAGTCAGACAACAACAGGTCTGAAATCTTCAGGGAAGCTCAGACAAATATCAAAACAAAATCTGAAAGCAATCTGCTACAGAGCTGAGACTGAAAGGAAAAGAAAGGATATCTGCTTCTGTCACTGCCATCCAACAGATGCTGTAAATGATTCATTCATAAGTGTGTGAGTTACAGGATCGCTGCCACAAAGCCTAGAATGCTGATTCAGAGAGAATATGAGTGAATGATGTGATTTTTTATGGGACTGTGAACAAGTTTGTGTGGGATTTGTAGTATTGGCTTCTCAACAATCAATTTCCGTGCTTTGAGCTGGAAAAATAAGGATTCATATAAGATCCAAATTATAATTTTAGTCATTCTTTCATATCTAATAAAGCCTGTAGTTCACCCATGGTCATGTGATCTGGTTCTTTTCTGGCCATCCCAATAAACCCAGATGGACAAACAATCCCTTATGAGTCTGTTGCTATTTAAGAAAGCCTATTCAGTTTCCACAGGCTGGCACTTTACCCATTTCCACCTCTCATTGCTCATTCATGAGGCTGCATTTGCATGCAAACAGATTCTTATTTTATCCAAGAAGGCATACATAGGCTTGGGGTTTCTTAAAACGCTTCAAATTATGGTGTATAAACTTGGGACTAATGAGAAGTTCAGAAGAGAATTACAACATGCTAGAAATAAAAAAATAAATAAACTCAGGCTCAAGGTCTAATCCCACCACTAACTCACAGTGCAAATTGTGCTTCTAAAAACTATGGCCTCTTAATATAAATAAAATAAATAAATAATTAAGAATATTAGTTTCCCTAAGAGAATTCTAGGTAATAGTACTCAAATTGGGCGATGGAGTGATAGCACAGGGGTGGGGCATTTGCCTTGCACGTGGTCGACCGGCTGACCTGGGTTTGATTCCTCCACCCCTCTTGGAGAGCCCAGCAAGCTACCAACAGTATCCAGCTTGCACAGCAAACTCTGGCAAGCTCCCTGTGGCGTATTTGATATGCCAAACACAGTAACAACATGTCTCACAATGGAGACGTTACTGGTGCCTGCTTGAGCAAGTCGATGAACAATGGGAGGACAGTGCTACAATGCAGTGCAGTACTCAAATTATGCTTTGTGGGTTAAAAACTTGATAGAAAACAAACATTTCTGCAAAGGCCACTTAAAGTGTACTTGACACTTAGCATTGTAAACAAAATCTGAATAAAATTCCTTATTGTTTCCTTCCAAATACCCTTTATATCAGTCAAGCCAGCAAAATGATTGTTTACATTGATCAAAGTCCAAAATCCCAGCTCTGTCATCGTTGATTTTTTTTTCTGGTCCTTATTCACCAAATCCAACCTATTATGAAGTTTTATCAGTTCTACTTCCCAAATATTTCCCAATGGATTTCTGTTTTTCACCCTAACCACTGTATCTATGCCAATCTAAGCCTCTCTCCTCTTTTACCTATTCCAGGTCATTGACCTCTGATAATATCCTTATTTTCTAGCAACAGATTACTCCATGATGATCCAATCTTCACACATTTCTGCACTATCTCAAGCCTTACAGCCATTCTTCTAACTTTTCTTTCCATCTACATAATATATATATTTTTTCGTGGTACATGCAGTCTTTTATTTTTATTTATTTGTTTATTTTTTAATTTTTATTAGTGAAACACCATGAGGTACAGTTGTAGACTTACAAATTTTTGTGCTTGGGTTTCAG
>JAOXYA010000019.1:17372101-17382845 GCA_028565675.1 Sorex palustris
ACAATTTGTTGTGAGATGTTACTGGTGCCCACTTGAGCAAATCAATGAACAATGAGAGGACAGTGCTACAGTGCTACTAAATTTAACATTTGTGGAATTTATCTATTTCATATAAATCTAAAATTTATTAGAACAAGAATAGTTATAGTTTTTCAATTTTTATACATATATAAATATAGTTTTTTCAAAAATAATTTTATTTTATCAATTTATTATTGATTTACAATTGTGTAGAATTCCAGATTAGCTCCATTAACCTATGTATGTCACTACCTCCACACTGAGAGAAATACCAAATATGAGATTTAAAAAGAAACATAATAAGGGAACAACAAATGGTCAAGGTTATCAGAAATAAAGATTTTTGTCTGTAGAATGAGTTTACATGAGGGGATGAGAGTTGTGTCCTCAGCACACTAATGGAGAGAGGTGTGCTCTCTGACGGTGAGTGTTGGAATGATGTCTCCAAGAAAACTATAATTAGTAGTATCACAAAGCCCAGTACTTCACTAAAAATGGTTTAAAGACTAAATAAAGGGGTTAAGGTCCGTGCTTATATGCTGCTGACTTACTATCAAGAGTGATGATCTGTGAGCACAAAGCCAGGTGTAAGGTCTGACCAACTGGACTCCTTAACAGAACAGGAAGTGCTAAAGTCAATCAAATTGGCACTTAGACCTTTGTCCAGAGAGAGTAGGTTGCAGAGAGTGAGACAAAGGGAAACAAATACAAGTGGACCAGCCAAGCTTTAGGGTCACTGAGGCAGCCATCAGAGGCTGGCCATTTATTCAATAAATATCGCTCCCCACCTCCACCCAATAGGTAAGCCATTGTTTACATTGACAGAGACATTAAGGGTAGTTAGCAAGCATATCCAAATTCAATAGGTAAAGAGCAGATGCTGGAATATTTCATGTATTTCAGAGGGCACCCTTTAAATAACAGAATCCATGACAGCTTCCTATTCTATTTTTGCCCATGGGCCTACATCTAAAAAAACCCTAACCAGTCTTATTCTATGCTTTTTTGGTGAACATTTGCCATCAGCATATATTTGTCATCTATTCTATTATTTCCGGGGTGCACATTTGCAAACTCTTTGCATTTTAAGACCTGAACTATTTGCCTAGGAGCATATCTCATCACTGGGGGCTTTTGTCAGGTGCGACAAAAATGATTACCAGTATTTTAAAGCCCAGTCCCTCAATAAAATGGTTTTGAAAAAATAAGTACAGGGGTTAAAGTACATGCTCATATGCTGCTAACCCATTAATGCACATGGTCCCCTGAGCACCACCAAGAGTTATCCATTAGTACACAGTCAGGAGTAAATTCTAACCAACTGGACTCCTAAGCCTAACAGAGAGTCTCTTATACTAACAAGAGAGAAGGCAGACTCGTTGCCCTCCAGAATTCCTATCCCAATCAACCACTCAGCCTCCACATTGCAAGTGTGTTCAGTGTCAGTGAGAAAACAACTATGCAAGAAAGTATTATAGGGATCTTGGACCAAATCATTTTCTTTCTGTTGCAAATCGCACAGGAGGCAAAAGAATGGGTTGACTTGGTAAGGATGGAATAAAACAAAAAGGTGAATATAAAGATACTGACAGTTGATATTCCTAATCCCTCCAGGGCAGACAGCTGCAGGTGGAGTTTCTCTCCTATAGAATCAATCTAAATATGTGTTGCCTTCTTCTACTTTTTTTTAGTAAGTGTATTCCTTTGTGACCTATGTTCATGTAGTCAATCCATCATTATGTCTTTACCTATAAATCACTTTATTTCTAAGATGAATTAGCACTTTCCCACAGTAATATAAGTCATTCAATATCTTAACTCTCAGAGAATGATCTTACCCAATTTGAATTTTTGTCTCACACACACATACGCATACATATACATATACATATGTGAGTACATATGTACTCATGTGTATATTTTTTTTAAATAAGAAGAAGAGACCATGCAAAGCTCATAGCTAATGATCTGTCTCTTCTAACCTTTCAGTAACAAAGGGAAACAATGTGTCCTCTCCTTTAGCCCCATTTTTCTTCAAATGCTTAAAACTGACATCAGCAATAAGGCACTCGCTGCTGATAATTCTGTCTTGAGTGATAATTCTGCCGCTTATAATAAGTAATCTTACCACCTTCTCTGTTTGAATCATGATGAAAAGAAAAATGGATGAGCAGTGAGAGGAAAGCTTTTGCTGACTTCCATTGCTTTCACATCATGATTGCCCATGACCTTGTATTTTCTTTTCACATGTTTCCCTAACCCAGCTTAAGAATTTAAAGCTGTATGTATGGGAAGCTAAGGGAATCGGGGAGAAATGCTTCAATCAAAATCATTTTAGCGCATCCCAGAGCCATGTATTCGGCGATAGCCTCAAGGTAAGTGTCCTCCACTTCATTTTTGATTAGACAACATTTTCTTGGCATTAGTAATGCATAGAGAAACAAAATCCTGGAAACGAGGTTACCCTGTGAGAATTAAACTAGTAAAATACACAGTATGATTGTGATTAGCCATCTGTGAACATAAAGCAAAAGACAGCCTGTAAATGTGTCACTGAAGAATTTGCAGACACCCAAACCTCCAATAAAGATGATGGGAATAATCTCAGGGAGACAGTCTGGAACTTGACAGCAATTTAGAAAGCAGAAATTCAATCAATTGCCATGTACTCCGCCGAAGAAGAGTCCAGAAAGGGGGTGAGTCTGCCACTCCAGGGAGCATTCAACACTTGCTCCCCAGGAGTATTACCATCCTAAGCCAGGGAGAGAGAGCACCCCAGGAAAAGCACCCTCCAACTTCCTAGAACATCTGGGCTACCTGAAATCTTAGGGGGAATTAGATGAAAACAAACAACTTTTTATAAAGTTGATAACTAGAGGAAATGGTTTTGAAACTTGAACTTTGAAATTGACAAGGAGAATATTTTCTGATAAGGAGAATATTTTCCCACTGTGTTGTTTTCCCAAATTCCCCTCTGTAGGCATTAATAGAGCCCCACCAAAACAGTTGCTTAATTTCATTGTTTACCATTGCCAAGGATAAGTTCCACACACCTGGTGCAAGTTATCCAAGGTAAGCTCTTGCCTAAGATTTCAGTGTGATGCATCAATGGAGACCCTAACTCGCATCCAGCAAAGTGCAAGTGTACAAGTTAAAGCAGGAGTGTGTATTAAAAGGGCAAGCAGCCCAACCAACTCCATGTCTTTCTGTGTCTTTTTTTTCTTCTCTCACGCAGCACCACAACGATCAGTGGAGTGATTTTGATAGAGACTATAGCTGACAAATGTAAAATTTTACTCTTTTTTTTTTTTATCTCTGATCCTTTATAGAAAATCATGTTCACCCGACTCCAGAAAATACCAAAAGAGTGGCTAGGAGAACAGTGACCTGGAGGACTGAGACCCTCCAAGAAAGGAACTATCTGAGAAACTCCAACATCCCCATGCCAGGCTGGGCTGTGGCCCTCACCAAGGTTGGCAAAGAGCCTCCCACAGGTGAAGTGATCGCCGCAGGGCTGTAAGCCATCACTGGCAGGTTTGATTCTGCATTTGAGGGAGACTCATGAAAAAAGCCCCCCACCCACCATGAAAAGAAAAACATGACCCAGAGATTTACTAGGAATTTCCAAATGAATAGATGTTAAATGCACCAAAGAGTTAATATCATTGGGTGTCCTTTGCCACACTCCAAGCAAATCAGTCAGAGATAAAAGCACAGCAGCACTGGAGAGCGAGAACAGTGGGTAAGCACTTGCCTGGCACAAAGCCAACCCCAGTTTTATCCCCACACCACATGAGGTCCCCTGAGTAGCACCAAGGGTGATTCCTGAGCACTGCTGGGACCCAACGCCCTCCCATACCTCCCCCAAATAAAAGACACTGCACTGAGGAAGAGAAGTTTCTCCTGCCCACACTCCTGTGCCTACAGAGAAGCCCTACAGGCATATAAAACATATTCAGCTGAATGCAAAAGTTAGAGAGTTGAACTGCAGTGTCAGTTGGTTGAAAGGAAGTGCCCACAAGCATAAGATTGTTTCTAAGGAGCCACAAATTGAACACCAGAATATATGTCTAAAATACTGCAATATCACAGCTTCTCTTGAGTATTTCTATGACTTGACTGATAAGATCCCAAATGGAGAAACAAAACCCAGCTCTTATTAAACACTTTTAATCTTCCTCTCCCCCAGAGGCAGACTAAAATCCTATATGATGAATAAAGGTAGGAGGCAGTCTTACAGAAAGGTAGTACATGTAATAGTTTTTAGGACACTGAAAAGTAAATGGAAGAATGGAATGAGTCTCGACATGGTGGAGCTATGACTAAAGATGCCTACCCTACTGAGGATCATGCAAACCAGTTTCTAAAGAAACCTTGGGAACATGCAGCACGTGAAACAGCCTCTCCCAGCATAGAATGGAACCAAGTGCTATGGAACTTGAGCGTATGGAGGAACTCTGGAATCCAAAAGCAAAAACCAAGCACAAAGACTTCACTCTGTAAAACATGGGATTACATGGGCAGGGTCTGATCTGGTAGAGTTAGAGGGACAATATCCCACAGAAAGGCAGGACTATTGGGCTACTGAGCAACATATATGCTGGATCTCCTATGTAACTGGGAAAAAGATTGTGATGGGGTAAGTGAGTCAACACGGGACTCCAGTGAGATTCTCTTAGGCCTGAGCTTGAAGGACATGTCAAGTTCAGATGCCCTCCAGATATGCTTTGAAACAAGCTACTCAACAATAAAATTCCCTTGATGCTTTGTTCCCAAAGGTATTGAGCATGCCCCATCTCCCCTGGGGATAAAAAAAAGTTGGGGGAAAGAAATTTCCTATTATAACCTGGACTGCTTTGTAATTTTAGTTCCTACTGTCATCTAAGTCATTTCAAAAGTCTGAAAAGAAGCCTTATTTTTAAATTCATAATGTTGACCAAAAAGACTTGCCTTTATTATACTCATAAATCATTCATACCTCCTCCATAACAAAAAAAATTATTTTTAATTTTTATAAAGCTTTTACCCCTATTTCTTCCTAACACAAGAGGAAATGAGAATAATATTTTATGTTAATAGGAACAAAATGTTCAGAATGTATGAACTGTATAGAAATCTTATAAAATGTTTCAGGGGAAACATTTTTAACCAACAAAGGAAATGAAACACAAAAAGCCACATTAAAAGAGCATTGATGATTATTTCTTTAACAAGGAACCTGAGAGGAGTGGATTATGGGTGGGTGGAGGGCAACCCAGAGAGAAAATTATATTCCACAGGGTTTATGAAGTTGGGGGCTATTTGAAGCCTCCCCAGCCTTTCTGCCTCTGGACCAGATCCTATATGGAAGCTCAGTAAGGCTCTCTGCTGGCCAGCCTCTTCTGCAGGTTAGGGTTGAAATCTTGAGCTCCACCTCCCAAGATGAAAGGATGTGCTGCAATGTTGAAGCCTTCTCCCTCAGCCAGACAACCGTGGACTAGGCAAGTACTCCAATGAAACCCCAAGACTTCACTTTCATCCATGAAAGGTTTAATGTAAAAAGAAATTATGGCAAACTTAAGGGAGCCCTGGTGATCCCTCAGAACCCACAGTGACAGGGTCATTACTGACAGGAAACAAGGTTTGGAGGGGAGAGAGTCATTTCTCTGGCAGGGACCAAGAGGCAAGCTCTTGACGGCACACACAACAATGAGCAAAAGTCTGTACACTGCAATTGGAGCACTTGTATGACAACTGTCTGAGACCAGCAGCTAAAGAATATTTATGACCCACATTTGTAGGTTTTAACACCCTCCTGAAAGAACAGCCCCAGAGGGTCCTACGGGCAACTTGAGTGAGTCCCCAGAGCATAGCAGTTCAGATGTCAATCCCTACAGCAACATAAACTTAATTGGCAGGTGCCCCTTGGTATAAACTCCACAAAGTGGACATAAGGTCTGTCTCGTCCATTCATCTCCCAAAAAATGCCACTCACTGTGCACCTAACATCTAAAATGACCACTTGTTAATATGATATTTTAGTCAGTAACAGTTTATGCAATATAAAAAATCACAATTGTTTTAAGCAGATGTTGATAAATGAGGACAGGGAAAAAGTGAGTGGGGTGGGAGAGCAGGAAAGTCATATTTTGAAGACCCATTATATACCAATTACTTTGCCTGAGTGCTTTTGATATTTGTCACATTTAAGTCTCACTGTGGCCCATGTAAGTAGGTTATTAGCTCCTGAGCTGGTTGTTTTGTATTTGGCAGCTTCACGTCCTTTCTCTGCATCTCTTTTATACATAGAATGCGTCACCCAGGCTCCCATTTCTGATGAAAATCTACCATTGGGAGGTCCTGGAATGAAATCATAAGGTAAGAGGTAATAAGACAGAGGTAGTTTATCCTATTCCCTTTATATTTTTGAACTTTGTATCTGCAGTTTCCTTCATTCTAAGCTCTTTAGGACTTCATTCTTAAGCTCTTAAACTGTTTTTATATTTAATAAAAATTAGCTTTAGGAAATGAAAGACAGGGCTAGAGAAAAGAAATTGCAGAAACAAGGAAACAGAAGCACTGTCCTTGGAAGCTTGTGAAGGACCTGTTCTGCATCAGATATCATTCATCAATCCAGAACCACAGGCAATGCACACTTGTGGCACAAGTTTTCTCCTATTTAGGGAGGGTTTTCTGTCTTTGTGCTTGAAGCAGTTCTCATCTCTCCTCTTCCTTCAGAAGTGATTCAACTTGATGAGAGCTATGGGCCAAAACCCCTCTTTCACTGCTTCCAGAAAAATCAGCGTTCTCTGACAGAGTCTTCATTCAGTTCAGATATCTAGGTTGTCTTCAAATTCAGACTCCAGCATGATTCAAATGCTTTCCAGCAAAACTACAAAGGATTGCATGAAACACAAGAAATGATCAGTTCTTCCTTATCTCATTACACCTACTGCAACTGGAAGGAAAGAAAGAATGCCAATGGCCAAGGCATTGTTTTATACACAAACAAAATTAAATCAAATTGAAATGAACATTAAATGTTGACTTTTTACTGCCCATGTAAGAATAGCACAAAAAAATAAATATCACATAAATAACAAGAATATCAACTATTTACCTATCTTACTATTTTATTAGCTAAGGTGTATTATATTGGAAAGAGGATAGCTTATGTAAAATATGATCTACCATTCATTATGCTCCCTTTGTTTGAAATTTTAAGTGTAGTTTTGTTTAAGACGTGCCTTTTGATGTTCATAAATAAACACCTTTTTTGCCACTCAGCCCTCTGACATTAACAGAGCAGCTGTTAATCTGAAAATATTGGTCCCTTTGAGAAAGCCATCAGAACTTTACTGTGCAAAAAAAAAATCAATACCTGTGAAAGGGGAGCTCTAGCATGCAGTGAACCAGAAAGGAGATATTTCATTCTGGTAACAATTCTTCCCCAGCCAGTACTGCCCCATGGCCCAAACTTCCAGTAAGCAATACTGACCTGTGTAGAAAGAAAAAAACAATCTATCAACTAGAAAAGGCAATGAATTCATAATTTTTGCTTAAGTAATGGGACTTAAATCAGGAATAATGATGAATATAATCATGCTTTAAGACATCTGAGTCATCCAGGGCATGCCAGAGGGAGGTGGATCAGCCCAGGGCCCTCCCAAACAGAGCCCAGCAGCTGAAAGCTCCCACACTCCAAAATCACCACCATGCTTCTGACTGGACCCCACTGTTCAGCATGAGCTTCGTTCAAGAAATTAAGCTGCTGAGTTATCCAGGTCTGAGTTTTGTGACTGAAATCTCCAAACTTCCACCAAGTCAAGATGGGCTACCTTCTCCCCATTTCCCTGAACATCTGGAAGGCCCAGTAGTCATGCACACTCCAAAGCTACAACCCAGTTAAAACTTTAATTCCATCTTTATTACCCCATTAAAGATTATTTCCTGGAGCACACAGCTACAAACTCTACAACACTGGTTGTAGCAGCACATCAGATTGGATGGAATGTAATGTAGAAGGCAACCAATGTCAATTAACAAAATATAAACACAGAAGTCTTAACCTATAACAACATCTTAGCAATCTCTTATACATGGACTTAATAGTTTTAAGGTGAGATACAATAATCTTCACTAACTTTCTTCTAAGAAATCATTTTTGGTCACTTAGCAAATTATTGATAACAAGCAATATTAAATAAATTATTAAGAGCCTACCATGGGGGCAGGTTTAAGGGAAAATTAGAGACCGTGGTGGAGGGAAGGTGTAATGGTGGTAGGATTGGTGGAGAAAAAATATATATATATTAAATAAAAATTCTAAAAATATACTTCCCTGGAGGGGGTGAGGCAATTAAGAAGATAGTCTATATATTGTGCTTTGTAAATAAGTATGATGCATATTTTTAATGAAAACATACTTTATTAAAGGTTCAAAATTAAACTGCTTTCAAAAACATTTAAAAAATAAAAAAATTAACTGCTTTCAAGTGAGTGAGAATGAACATAATTCTATGGAGAAAGTTATTTCTAGAATGCACTTACTTGAGGCTCAGAAATAATTGATGTCCCTACTGATGACCATGACCTAGAGGCACCACATGAGCTGAAAGAGCTTTCTGATTTGACTTGTTTACTGCAGAGTTTTACTGCTAAGTTTATGTCATAGCATCCCAGATCACTATGAAAACATAGTTCTTCAACAATTGAGCATACTACTACTTCTGTGGCAAACAGGTTCCTTCAGTCATATGAGCAATTAATTCTTGCAATAAGTTTCTAAATTTTACTTTCAAAACATTTTAAGTGAACACATTATAGAGTAGCATAGCTAAGTTAAATCTGTCCCTGTGGGTGTCAATTAAACTACCTTTGTGGCGGTATATCATCATAATTGGGATGCTTAATTTTATATGTCATCTTAAAAGGGTTCCTGGAGGTCACATATTCCTAGATATTTGGGTAAATATTATTTCTGAACTTGTCTGTGGGGGGTGTTTCCAGGAGATTAGCATTTAAATCAGTAGACTGAATAAATTCCATTTACTTTGCCGATGCAGTTGGCATCATGAAATTCATCAAAGACTAAATAGAATAAAAGAAAGGAGGAAAATATTCCCTTCCCCATCCCTGATTTTTTCCATTTGGGACATGAATTCTCTACCAATGAACTTATATCATTGGTGTTGCTGCTTGAATTGATGAAGACTGTAATTTATTAACTCTACATAAACGAAAACTGAGTTTTATGGCTCCTGTAATCTAAAGTACCCCTATTGTTCATTCTTTTCTGGGTTTATTTCCTAAGCATATTTCATGTTTTTATATTTAATTAGTAGTAATACTGGTTTACAAGTTTAAATGTGAATACTTTATGGGGTATAATGTTACACAGCACCCTAATACCAAAGTACCCATGTCTTACCATCACAGTCCATTCAACCCTCTTAGGATGTCCCCCACCCAATGGTAAACTCAATTCCGTGGCCAGTCTAATAGTTTTTTTCCATCGTATATTCCCTTGATTTTTTTTTAATTTATGGGCTGGAGCGATAGCACAGCAGGTGCTATTTACCTTGTATGTTGCCAATCTGGGTTCAAGTCTTCCATCCCTCTCAGAGAGCCCAACAAGCTACCGAGAGTATCCCGCCTGCACGGCAGAGCCTGGAAAGCTTCCTGTGATGTATTCAATATGCAAAAAACAGTAACAACAAGTCTCACAATAGAGACATTATTGGTGCCCACTTGAGAAAATCGATAAACAATGGAAGGACAGTGCTAGCTACAGTGCTACATTTAAGTGAGATTGTTCAGTAGTTTTCTTTTTCATTCTGATTTACCATGACTCTATGGTTCCATCTAAGATGTAGCAAAACGTAAGATTTTCTTTTGTCCCAGAGCTGTGCAATGTTCCGTTGTATTGGATTTATTTTCAGGCCTTGGTTATAGTAAATAAGGGTGAAATGAACATAGGTGTGAAAATACCTTTACAAGTTTATGGATTTTTTTGTTCTTTGGATAGATACCCAGCAGTGGAATTACTGGAACATATAGTACTTCTGTTTTAATTTAGAGAATCTCCATGTAGTTCTCCACATATTCTAAACCAGGTTACATTTCCACCAATAGTGAATAGGAGCTCCTTATCCCTTGGCATACCCATCAGGACTTGTTTCTTATCTTTTTTATAAAAACCATTCTTACATGTGTGAGGTCATGTGTCTTTGTTGTTGGTTTTTACTTTCATTTTTCCTGACAATGAGCAATTTTTCATGAGTCTCAGTCATCTATGTATTTTCTTTCATAAAATATCTGTCCAGTTATTCTCCCAATTTTAATGGAATTTTTTAATTTTCTTTTTAAAATTATTTTATTTTCTCATTGAGTTTTATAAATTTGTTTTGGAGCCACACCCAGCTGTGCTCAGGGATCACTCCTGGTGGGTCTCAGGGGTCTAAATGGGGTGGCAGGTACTGAACCTGGGCTAGCCATATGCAAGGAAAGCATCTTACTTGCTGTATTATCACTCAGACTCTCAAGTTTTTTAAGTTTTTATATCATGGACGTTAACATCAAATGTATGGTGTGTGAATATTTTCTCTCATTCAATAGGATGTCTCATACTCATAATTTCTTTTATAGTGTAGAAGTTTTTCAATTTTATTTCATCCCTTTTATATGGGTTTATTTTTTCTCTCTTGGATTATAAAGAAAAGGGGGGAAATAATACCCTATTTAA
>JAOXYA010000019.1:17383011-17396131 GCA_028565675.1 Sorex palustris
TACTCATTTTTCACTACCAAGAACCCCAGTATACCCCCCCACCCCTCCCAATGCCTGTGAGGCAGATGATTTCTACTTAACTCTTCTCTTCATTGATTACATTCATTATTTCGACAAAAGATGCACCATTATTGTTTAGAATTTCTCCCCAAACAGAATTGCTGAAAAGGCATTGTGTAATATTTTGTTTTCTATAGCTGGGTATGAGAATCATATAATGTCACGCGGCCACGATTCTGGATTTCTGCAAAGAGCCAGATAATTACGAGATTGGTTTCTGTGTCCAGTGTTATGGCCGTGCCAGAGAGCCGCTAGTGCAGGGGTAACTCATGACTTCTGTAGGGCGTGAAGGACGTGCCAGTACCGCCCCCCTTCCTATGAGACTGCAGTTGCCCCTTCACCTCCGGCTCGTACCTGGCTTTCCTTTAAGCTCTGAGGCGGCAGCCACCTTGCTGCCAGGCGGGGAAAAGGAGGAAGGGAGCTATACCCTTTCCCTCCCAGGGATGCATAGCGCCGTAGTTAACGCATGGTCCATTCACTTCTCTTCTGCAAGCTGCTGGGCTCTGGACTAAGTTCTTTCGTGTCTGGAGCCTTGGCCGTGCCAGAGAGCCACTTGTGGGGGGCAATTCATGACCTCGGTAGGGCGTGAAGGATGAGCCGGTATTGTTCCCCTTCCCATGAGACTGCAGTTGCCCCTTCACTGCTGGTCCATACTTGGCTTTCCATTAAGCTCTGAGGTGGCAGCTACCTTGCTGCCAGGGGGGCAAAAGGCGGAAGGGAGCAACACCCTTTCCCTCCTGGGGAGGCATGGTGCCATAGTTTAACGCATGGTCCATTCACTTTTCTGCCACAAGCTGCCAGGTTCTGGATTAAGTCCTTTTGCATCTGGAGCCATGGCTGTGCCGGAGAGCCGCTTGTGGGGGGCAACTCGTGACCTCGGTAGGGCGTGAAGGATGAGCCAGTACCGTCCCCCTTCCCATGAGACTGCAGTTGCCCCGTCACCGCCGGTTCATACCTGTTTTTCCTATAAGCTCTGAGGTGGCGGCCACCTTGTATGCGGTCCAGATGCATTTCTGCCAAAAGTTGCTGGGTTTCAAAATTTGTTTCTGAGTCTCTGGGATCATGGCTGTTAATCAGCTTGATAAGGAGCCAGAGAGGCTGTTTGTAGGCGGCAACTCGGGGTCTCGTTGGGATGGGGAGGAAAGGGCCGGTTCCACCCCCCATCTGGTGAGGCCCTGCGTGTCTCGTCACTGCAGGCCCAAACCTGACTGTCTAGTGGCCTCTGGAGGATGGTGGTCACTGAGCCGCCAGGGGGAACAGGCCAAGGCACAAAACCTATTCCCATCTGGAGTGGCCCAGTGCCAGTTACCTACTGCAGGAACAGGATGCATTTCTGCCAAAAGCCTTTGGGTTCCGAGATTTGTTTCTGAATCTCTGGGATCATGGTCATTAAGCTGTTCAATCAGGAACCAGAGAGGCCATACCTCCAATTATATAGCTGAGCCGGAGGTGGTTTGCGATTGTGTCTCCCACATACCTAAATTTTGGCCATTTACTTTCTTGGTAAACTTTGCCCCAAGTTTTTGGGGTCTGACCAAAGACACAGCAGCAATTATGGGGTATCTAAAAATCTGACATTGCCATAGGGCTGCTGATGCACTCGCCTCACAGGTACAGATTGACCTGCTGGCGGCACCATACCCCCTTCATTTATGGTTTTAAAATCTCAATAAAGGGGCTGGAGAAATAGCACAGCGGGTAGGACATTTGCCTTGCACTTGGCCAACCCGGGTTCAATTCCCAGCATCCTATATGGTCCCTCGAGCTCCGCCAGGAGTAATTCCTGAGTGCATGAGACAGGAGAAACCTCTGTGCAATTCCGGGTGTGACCCAAAAAAACTCAATAAAATAAGGTTAGACAGACTATGCATTAGCATAATGAAAGCCATATGTAACAAACTTAGAGCTATCAATTAAAAAAAATGGAAAGCTTTCCCACTAAATTAGGTACAAGAGAAGGATGTCTACTATCAAAGTTGTTTAACACAATAGAAGAAATCATAGCCATAACAGCAGGATAAGAAAAAAATAAACAGAATCCAAATTAAAAAATAAATTGAATTCACTATATGAGAAGACACAATATTATACGTAGAAAACTGAATCTACTAAAAATTATTAAGAATAATAGATCAGGACAGTAATGAGGGAAGCTGCTAAATCAAAAAAACATACAAAAATATATTGTAATAGAAAGTAAGTTTTTTTTAAATCCATTTATAATGGAATTAAAAATCAAGAATTTAGGTCAACAAATTAGATGAACGAATAGAAATAAGGGTGCATTTAAAAGAGTACATTTAAAGAGTATAGTTCTCTTAAAGGAAATACAAAGAAATGCTTTTCTTATATCTCAGTTTTACAATGATAGGACTTCTCAGTCTCCATAACCATTCGAATAAATTCCTCACAATAAATAATATATTTATATTATGCTATTAGTTACTGATATTGTGTCTGACAACATTATGTCAAATTTTCAAGGATTAGCTCAATTATGTGTCACAGAATCTTTTAAAGGGAAAAAATCTATTATTATTGTCTTCAATTTTCAAATATCACATTCAGTAAGTAGCTATTAAGTTTTTATTGTGCTCTGATCTGAGTTCAGAGGGCTAAACAAGTATGACATGGGGCCAATTTCTCACAAAAAAAACATAAGTAAACCAATGAAATAAATTAATCAAGAAGATGTTTCAATGAATAAAAACTTCATAAAGACAGCAAAACAAAATAGTATGAGTGAGATTGACCATGGTTGTAGAGAAATGTTAGTGTTACTGAAAAATGATATTGGAGTAGATAGTAATGGATGAAGATGATATTGGAATAGATGTGTGAAGTTTCTGGGAAGATATCTGGTCAGTCTAGTGTGATGTCATGAGTAATTAGAGGCAAAATCTCCCGTATTAACCAAACTTCCATATTCTGTCTTCATAGTTAATCTCTACAGACCACAAAGTATCAAGTTATTCTGAGGTTTACATCTAATGAATTTGGGATTAAAATATCATTCTCACATTCTTCTCCTCTGCCCAAGCATAAACATACCTACTCTGCTACTGCTTTTATTATAATTACATTTATTTTTCAGTACCTAGCTTTTGAGTTCCATGACCATGCAAGTTATAGCTACTGTATGCTCTCAGAACCAACTGTTTGGCTCTGTATAACAATTCTGAAGAGAGTAAAAGAAACATAACATAAAGATATCTCATGAATAAAGAACACACACACACACGAGCAGAGTTAGCACTTAAACAAATCTGGCATAGCATTTATCAGTTTCATAAATACCTAGAATACCCACATGCTTTTTGTTCAGCATGATGTATTTTTTCAAGAGATGCTTTAAATTTTCCACTTTGTGCCAAAGTAAGTTTTATATCTCAGTAATGTACAACATATGGCCCTTATGACATTATGCATTATTTGCATCCAAATAAAACAGTTCATTAATCAAATGGCCTATTGTAACCTCCAGCTTCAGAAACCCAAACATACCCAAGAAGGAGGTAATTTTTAACTCAGAATGTGGCCCTTTAGAATAATATTTATCTGGTCATGTTAAACAGTGGCCCAATGTACAAGAGATGTTTGCATATCAAGGAAGAGATGACAATAAGGACTCCATCAGCCCCAAAATACACACAATGAATTTCTTGCCTGACTTTGGGTCATTTGTTTTGCTTCACTCCTGTTGATTTAGAATGATATTTTCTTATAAGGTCAAAACAAGGTCTTTTTTGTAGCAACCAACATTTAGCTGTAATTAACGTACAGCTAAATTAGGAGGTCAATCACTGAAGAATTCACTAGAGAAGTAAATTGGAATTTTACACCCACACCAACTGCAAATGTGCCTAGTCAAATGAAATATGCAAATAAGACTATAAGCCTTAGTTCACTGGTTCATTCATATCAGTTTTCTATCAGTCAGGTTTCTAATGGCAAATAATAATAGCCAAAACCAGTTAAAATAATCAAAGGGTAATTTAAAAACTTGTAGTTAACATTTGCATGTTATGAATATACACTATATAATAAATATATATATATGAGTTCTAATTTAAAATAGATAATGTAAAAAATGGTAGAACAAGAAGAATTTGTTCCTACTTCCTTTCATGTGCACAGTAAATCTGCACTAAGATAAGGATTGAATAGACATAGAAATAGCCCTGAAACCTGGATGAATAGCACTTCCAAGGCAAAGCAACAAACCAGTGCAGCAATGCTTTGGTTAAGAAAAAATCCCTACTTTGATAACAAGGAGACAACACAAAAAGAGATCTCTAAGATCCTGAGCTCTGATGGAAAAGAGTGATAATGATCCTAAGAGTTGCGCCTATCCTCACAACCAAGGACACAAAACTGAGACCTCTGCATTGAAGACCAGAAGGAGGGAAGCACTGAGAGCCAAGTAAAAGGAGAGGACTCAGAAACATCCTTGGAAATCTCACCAATTGACTTGACATGGGACTTGCCGTAGAACCACTTTACTTTCATGGGAAGCAGATAACTGGACAGTGGATTGGGATCAGAACCAGCAAGTGCCAGACTTTCAACCTTTTAAAGTTTTGCTGGTAGCAGCATTGGTAGCTTCTATATTGGAAACCACCCTTGACACTGCTAAATCTTGAGAGGAAAATCCCTACTCAATCCACACCTGGGAAGAAGCCTAGTTAGCTGTGTGCAGAGACAACTCTCAAGGAAGCCAACCTGGAGCTGGAGCATTAGACCAGTGGGTAGGGTGCTGGCCTTTCATGCTGCAGATGAAGAGTTTGATCCCCGGCACCCCGGATAGATACAGAGCCCTTCCAGGAAAGATCGCTGAGCACAGAGCCAGGAGTAGGCCCCAATCATCAGAGACTGTGTCTCAAAAAACATTAAATAAAATAGGGGCCCACCCCTGGGTTCTCTGAGCTCCATATTTCTCCTAGCAAGCGCAGAGTGCTCCTACAATCAATAACACCCTGAATATTTTCCAGTGGACAGCCTATTGTCAAGCAGGTCCACAGTCTGTTCTGCTCCCTTTTCATCCAGGATCTGCTCCATGCCATGTCCCTTGTGAACATCCCTTCCCCTTCAAGATCACCCGACACCCAGATTTTCATCTATGTCATCTTTCTGTAAATGTGGACCTTATACTACTGTAGATCCATCTACAACAGGCTTAGCTCCCTAGTCATAATTTATAATTTTCATGAGAGAAAGTTCCTGGCAGGCCTGTTGCACCAAAAGCCCCAATGTCCAGGGCTAGTAGCCGCCTTCATTGTCAACCTTGTATATGCAGCCAACACCTCCTAAAATATTTCTCCCTTTGGAAATAATACCTCTAAAATGTCAGAAGAAACTCAAGGAACAGAAAGAAAAAAACATATTAATAGGGATAATAATAGTGTTATTTCTATTTCTATCTATGCTTCCTGGATCTCTGAACACTAGATATTGAAAAAAATGTGCAATTTATTACATGATATATATAAGATGAATATATAAGATGATTTGAATATATAAGATGATTTGCAAATCTGTAGGATAAAAATGGAGCTATCTTACCATTGGTTAAAAGCAATAATAACAATAATAAATATTGGGGCCAGAGATATAGATAGTGGGTAAGTTGTTTGTCTTACACACTGCCAGCCTGAGTCTGAACCCCAACACCATATATGGTGCTCCAAACAAAGCTAGATATGGTGACCCCCAAGCATAGTGCCAGGAATAATGCTGGCAGTGTGCAAGAATTACTGGAAAAATTATTAGGGAAATGCAAATTAAAATCGCAATAAGATATAACCTGTGAAACTCACCTATATCAAAAAGACTGGAAACAATGTGTGTTGATGAGAATGTGGAAGGAAAGGAACTCTGGTACATTTTAAAAGATCAACAAAAACCAAGAGCTGGTTCTTAGAAATAATTAACAAGACTGATAAACCATTAGCAAGATTCACAAAGAAAGGGAAAGCTCTAGTAAACCAAATCAGAAATGGAAGGGGAGATGTCACAACAAATCTCACAGCATTAATATCCATTTTCACACTTACCTTCCAGATCTTGTCTGTGTAAAATGAAAATAAAACATGTGGATCTTGGAGTGTGTAGGACACTCCACATGTATTCTATTTTGTCCCAGTTCCTCTGAGACTAGAGTCTAGTTATAAATTAAGAAGCAAAAAAGGTAAGGGGATATGAACTAAGAAAAAATGTGCAGAATATTGCTAGGAAACTACAGTGGGGAAGGTTTTGCAAATCATTCATGAAAATAATTAACATTACCTGGGTAGAGAAGGAAAGTCAGATTTTACTGGCAAAGAAGACTCAACGAAATGTAAGCGTTCAATGTTCTCAGATTTGTTGGAATTTTCCCACGTCCCCATTACAGCATTCACAATCTAATGCTTTCAACTGATGTTTCAATTTAAAAGAAATCTTGCAATATTGGGGAATTTGCGTGGGTGGTAATAGCCCCTAACTTGAGACTTTGATTTGCCCTTAAACCCAACCAAAGTTCAGAGCATATTTAAGTTTTTTCTGGTAATATATGTAGAACCTTTATATGCTAAGTTTATTCTCAGGCTTCCTGAGGGAAGTTATGAACAACCAGCTAAACTCATTATACTCTTTAGAAAAATACCAAATACGAAGTGATCCAGAGTCATGCCTTTTACTCACATTTGATCAGGACAATTCAGTGATAATATTTTTATATCTGTATTATCATATGATGGGTAGTAAGGAAATACCAGTGCCTCTACATCACTAAAAATAGTAAATGGTATCTTTAGAAAAAATCAATTTGAAATGATTAAAGAAATAATTTTCAGAAACATATCCTTAAGATTTTATAATTTCACCTTTTAAAAAATATACAAAATATACAAAAATAAAACTTAGGTGATTCACTCATGGACACTGACCACAGAGATATTTTTCTATTTTGTATCTTGGTACCAAACCACATCTGTACCATTAGAGTTCTAACAGGGAAAGAGAATATGTTTAGAAATGCGTACATGTGTACAAACATACATAGTAAAGAGGAACATACGGAAGGAAGGAAGGAAGGAAGGAAGGAAGGAAGGAAGGAAGGAAGGAAGGAAGGAAGGAAGGATGGAAGGAAGGGCAGGAAAGAGGGATGGAGAGAAGAAATAAGGAAGGGAGGGAAGGAGGGAGAAATAAACAAGGGAGAAAAGAAGGGAGGAAGGGAAAGAGGAAGGGAGGAAGGAAGTGAAGGAGGGGCGAAGGTAAGAATGGAGAAAGGGAAGGAGGGAGGGATGGATGGCAGTCCTGAAGTCTATAGGAAAACCCAACAGACTAGAAACTCTTATAGAGACAGGAACTGATGTTGCCATTTTGATGCATAATTTATTCTTCTGTAGGAAAATCTCAGTTTTCCTCTATAAGTCTTTCAACTGATTGAAATGTTACCAAATTATCAATAATAACCTTTTTTTATTTGTGTCACATATACAAAATATGTTCATAATAACACCTAGAATGTTTTAATTGAATAAGTCAGTACTATTGCCAAACCACGTTGAGACACAAAACTAACCATCGCATAGTTGCCTACTCAAAAAAAATTGGAACATTAGAACATATGACATTTCAAGAAAATGAAGTCTGTGTGATATAGTCCATCATTCCAAATAGTGCTCTGGCATTGAACTCAGTCCAGGTAATTCTGGAAATAAATCAAAATCCAATAACTGAGATGAAGCCAATGTTGATCTGTCAAAGGCAACACTAAAGCACTGAGACCTTCATCGCAAGATAGCTGAGTCCTCAGATAGAGGTATTGGTCATAAAGGGTGAGAATTAAAGTGCCCTCTTGCCCGAATCACGTCTGTGGCATTAAAACACAGTGCTTAAGGAGTATCTCTTCAAAACTCTCTCTGGGAATTTTCATATTATGTCATTTGCAACAATTACATTAAGGAATAGATAAGATTTTTGGCAAGTACTCAAGGAAGTAAAACACAGAATTATGCTTTTATATATGTTGGCTGGCTTTATTAAAGCAAAATAAAAATAACATAGAGGGGAGAGGACCTTGGTGGAATATTATTGAACTCAAGTATACTACAAAACACAGTATCAATTCAACTTATCCTCAAAGTATTCCTAGGAGCAAAAAATATTCTTGTTCTCATTTTAAGTATGCAAATTTCCACGAGTGATTGATAGATCTTTTCTTCCTCCATCTTAGTCCTAATATACCTTCCACTTCAACTAGTTTCTACCCAGACAGGATATATCATCAAGGGAATAGAAGCTCAAGTGGTCAGAAAGGGGAAGATCAAGACCTAGGTGAGAACTGGAATCTATTTAACCTCTGTCTGACACTCATTACTCCTATTCCGCCATTCTCAGAGACCCGGTAGGTCATCTTTGAGGACTTCCAATCATTTTCAACCTAATGCTAGATCAATGTCTCACATATATATACATTCCTACCTGCAGCTAGGAGTATATTTCTGTATATCTTTCTATGTCAGGAGTATTAGTAGCGTGCCTAATACTTGAAGAAGTATAAAAATAATCTCATCAAGCTTGTTTTTATTCCTTTTAGATTTCAAAAATGAAGCCAGAAAACTGTTGTATTAAACATATTGCATTCTTCTACCTTGATATATTATATTCTTCTACCTCATCAAATGCCTAAAAAGGCCAATTGTGGTGTCTGTGCCTACCTGTTAAGTAGCCTCTCCAGATAAGGACTGACTCATGAGAAAGGCCATGAAAGTCACATTGGGTATCTGGGGCAAGAAATTCTCGGTACAGTATAGCTATAACAAGCTCTAGAAGAAATACATATGAATTCTTGAGTGTCTCATCCTTTTGACTCTCAAACTCTGCACACTGTAAGGAAGGATACTACTGGAAAGACCCAGAACAGTACCATCTGAAAAGCATCCAGACCAAGGACCCCTTCAGCTTGGTAAAGCATTGTTTGAGGACTCAAGATGGTTTGTCTCACAAAGTTGCCATGGGTCCCAGTTCCTCTGCACTAAAGCGCCCAACCTTCTCACTCTGTTTATTTCTCTGACTTACTGCCAGTTCCATTCCAAACCCATTAAAACAATTAATTATTATAATATTCACTTGACAGTAACAAACACAAAAATGAATCCATAGTCACAAAAGCTTAGGACACTCCCAAACCACTATCACCAGGAAATGGTCTGGCAGGATTTTGCATTGTGATATATATTATGACAATAATGTAGAGTCTCTCAACTAAAATACACACACATACACAATCAGTTTGAGAATCCAATAAAAAAGAAGCAACATAAAAAGGAATACATTTGATTAGAGTCTCTAAGTACAAGTTTCTCCTCTGTAAAAAAAAAAAATAAAATTGGTTTTGTCCTTAGTTCTGTAAATCATAAAACATAATTTTTAAAACAGGCTTTCAAAAGTTTAAAAATAAATTTGTATTTTTTCTGAATCTCTCTGGGCTTCTAGAATCACAGAGGTTTATTTGTGATTCCTAACATTCTCAATAAATTCTCACATTGAAGTTTATAAGATAAGAATTCATCTTCCATAATTTAGTTGAAGGAATATTATGTATTATTATGTCAAGCTTCTGGTCAGCTCCTGCAAATTAAAACACAGACATCTGAGTTCTGGGGATCCTCACCCCTTGGTGTCCAATACATGTCCATCCCATCAGGAGTTTCAGTACTTCTCTGAGTATCTCTTTAATTTTTACCCATGATTTATTTTTAACCGATGAGTACTCCCTTATTTCCTATGTATTGATAAATAATAATGATGCTCTTATAATAAGGTTCTTTTCATCATCTATTTATGCATATAGGAAAACTTTATATGGCATTTTAAATCTATGGGCATGTCTGGTACACATCCAGCCTATCTCCATTAAAACCAAAGACCATTAAACTTCCTTATTTTAAGTAAATCTATCAAGAAATAAAAATCCTACAACTTATTCAAGTCTGAGTAAAAATATTCTTAAAAACACAAAAGGAAAAACAGTTACTCATCGAATTAAATGAAATGATCCAAAACTTTGATTATATATTATATTATTATATATTTGTTAATTTGTTTGTTTTACTTCTCCTTCCTGAAATAAAATTAACTAATGCATGAATGATTCATGTATAAGAATTTATCTTTGGGAAATAAAATGACAATGAAAAAATCACGGCAGTTAAATTATCAAATTCACATTTAAGTTGTTTATGTAATATGGATAAAAGTATATAGTCTTCGAGAAAAATTTATTCTAACAGAAAAAGATCACGTAAACCTAAAAGAGATGTTTTAGATAAAAAGTAATATATAACCTGGTACCCAAAATGTCACTTAATACTAATTTATTCTCATGTACTAGATTATAATTAATTAGATGCACACTAATGAATATGGTACAGGTGCTACTGAAATAGAAAGAACATGGTTGAAGTATTACTGCAAGCTGATAATCCTCAGACAAGTTACTGTCTCTGAGCTCCCATTTCTCAATCTTTAAAAGGACCTCAAACTGTTCTCCTTCAGGGAAAAGATGCTGTAGGTGTGAGATCTGTTGGCATTCTGCAGGACAAAGGAAGGATTCAATAAATTTCCACCCATTGCGACCTGGGTTTGATTCCTCCGCCCCTCTCAAAGAGCCTAGCAAGCTACCAAGAGTATCTCACCCACACGGCAAACCTGGCAAGCTACCTGTGACTTATTTGATATGCCAAACACAGTAACAAGTGTCAAAATGGAGATGTTACTGGGCCCACTTGAGAAAATAGATGAACGGGAGGACATTGACAGTGATTGAGTACCTAGAATAAAAGATCAAGTTTTAAATGTGAATACCATTAATTATCCATGGTATTACTTAAGCAAACTAACCTCTCCAGTAATCATTTTTTCAGTGTTCTTTTTATAATGAATAATATTTTTAGGTTACATATTTATTTTATTAGTTTCTCCCCTACTCCTCCCTGTATTGACATTGTTGAAATGACATGGAACTACATACATGCTTGGTTGTGGTGCTTATACACTTCGTGTGCTTCTGTGCAGGGGTCACACATCAGATTGTGATGCTTGCATGCTCAGCTGTGGCACTTAGTGGGGATCACATTCCTTTTACTATGTTGCTTGCCTAAGATCTTACTGGGGATCACACAGGTTAGTTGTGGTGCTCACACACAGGCTTACTCAGGGTCACACAATTTAGTTGTATTGCTTGATGAAGGTTACACACTTGAGATGCAGTGTTCACACCTGACTTTGGTTTGGGTGAAAACTGTTGTGGGGCCAAGGTCTACAGACAGCAGAGGTTCCAGGATCACATATGGTACAAGAGGGTGGCACTGTTGATCTAATTCATAACCTCTAGTTAGCCCTTTAGTCACTGAGCCAACTCCTGACCCAACATGGTGGGTATAAAATAAAAATTTTATAAAAAATTATAAAATAATAATTTAAAAAATATTATTTCACTATTCCCTATTTTGATAAATTTTATATGAAATAATATAAAAATATATCAAAACATAACTACCACATTTTGAATATCCACATCAAGTGTTAATGAATGTTAATAAATAATAGCAATTAGCAATGTTTTAAAGGAGAGATTAAAAGCTACCAAGAGGAAAAAATTATGAGATTTTTATATTATAGACGCCATGTGCTTAATTAGAGAGAAATAGGCAGAACTCAGAATCCAAAAATAGAGATAAATTATAGAGCTCTTTCAGAAAAATTACTCTAATATGATATATATATGCATGTGTATGTGTGTATGACAGAATTCTAATGCCCTAGAATAACTGTTGAATTGAATTGGGTGAATCTTGCAAATTCCTCTACTTAAGTAGCTATCATCCTGTATAAAATAGTGAGAACTCATTAAGGCTAGATGTTATGTGCCTTCTCCCTAGATGCTTATCGTAGACTATGACACATAGTAGCTACTCTGTAGTTTTTAAATAAATGCTTCCCTCCCTGTCTCTGAGTTTCTATCAGATCATGAGGGCCTGAGATACACCAACATTCTATTTTGTGTTTGTATTCCTTCCATCTGATTTAGAGCCTGGTACATATGGGACCTCCCCATGACTTAAACCATTAATTAACTCATCAATATGCTTAATTGATGTCAAGTACTTTAGCTGTATTAGAGAAATTGACAGCATAGCACTTGGTCATCCTTGGACTCCTGGGAAGGACCCAACTGGTCAGAGACAGGTTCTTATTTCTATAGCTATTCTTCAAACACTGTACAGTCAGTGGTAAAGAGTCCTGTTAGTACTCCCTCCTCCTGCTGTTATAACAAGTGTCTCCTAATAGACCATACCTTTCAGCAAGCTGCTGCATGCTGTGATCACACCAGATAAACCAGAGTGATAATAATAAGGCTAATCTTGCAGAGATTAAGTCATCCTGGCTCACAGGAGAAGAATGCGGAAATGCACAGGAGTCAAGGATTTCCCTTGCAGGCATTCAAAGTTGAAGAGGGAAGGAAGACAGAAGTGGGACGGCTGTCCAGAACAATTTACTAGGTCCCCTGGCTCCAAAATTAAGAGAGAGGGATTTCTGAGAGATGAGACTAGCAAAAGAAATTCAGGAATAATGCAAAGATGAAGCTTCTTCCTCCAGAATCTGTACTTAAAAATACAGATAAAAGACAAAATTAAGATAAAACAAAAAAGCCAAATTAATTTTTGGCCCAGCGGTAGGGTATTTGCCTTGCACGCAGCCAGTCGGGCCGAGCCGGGTTTGATTCCTCTGCCCCTCTCAGAGAGACTGGCAAGCTACCGAGAGTATCTCACCCGCATGCTAAAGCCTGGCAAGCTACCCATGACGCATTCAATATGCCAAACACAGTGACAACAAGTCTCAAAATGGAGATGGTACTGGGCCTGCTGGAGCAAATCGATGAACAATGGGAGGACAGTGACAGTGACAGTATTATCTTAATCTTTTTAGCACAGCGGAGGGCATTTGCCTTGCACGCAGCCAACATGGCCGACCCGAGTTCGATTCCTCCGCCCCTCTCGGAGAGCCCGGCAAG
>JAOXYA010000019.1:17455813-17476951 GCA_028565675.1 Sorex palustris
GTAGAGGGATGGGTGCTCAATCATTATATGTCTGAAACTTAATCGTGAAAGTTTGTAACTATCTCATGGTATCACTGTATCACTGTTATCCTGCACGTTATTCGTCGATTTGCTCGAGCGGGCACCAGTAACGTCTGCATTTGTCCTAGCCCTGAGATTTTAAAGCCTCTCCTTACTCGTCCTTCCCAATGATGCCACATTGGAGGCTCTTTCAGGGTGAGGGGAATGAGACACATCATCGTTACTGTTTTTGGCATATCGAATATGCCACGGGAGCTTGCCAGGCTCTGCCATGCAGGCACTGTACTCTCGGTAGCTGGCCGGGTTCTCCGAGAACTAGACTATAAGAGCAGCTGCGCGCTTCTGGGAGCTTTGTTTTATAGTCTCTGGATCTTGGCCGTTGATGGGATTTCATGGTGCCGGGGACAGTTTGTGGTTGTAAATGCCTAGCTACTGGAAAATTTGGGATCTGGGTGGAGGAGGCCCAGTCCCCATCCAAGCAGGCTTGGAGATCTCAGCCTCGGGACAAATCTCATAGTGATTCAATTGAAAAAAAAATGTGCTGAGTGAATGACATTTAAAAGAGAGAGTACATAATTCCATGTATAATGAAACTTAAGAAAACTCAGGCTAATAGTGATGGAAAATTGTATTTACCTGGAAAAGGAGGTATTGACATTAAAGAGAAGTAGGAGAGTAGATTACAAAGGGGCATGAGGAAACTTTTAGGATGATGGTTATTTACTCTCTTTACTCTCTTCATTGTAGTGATAATTTCTTTTCTTTTTTTTTTGTAGTGATAGTTTCACAGGCATACACATGTGTCAGAAATAATCAAATTTTGCATTTAAAATATGTGTGGTTTTGGCCAAGGAGGAAGGGAGGGAAGGAAGTGGGAGGGAGGGAGGGAATAAAAAAAAAATATGTGTAGTTTTGGGACCAGAAAGGTAAGGAGCTTGCCTTGCATGTGGTCAACCCAGGTTCAATCCCTGGCACCCCATATGGTCCCCTGTGCCCACCAGAAGTGATCCCTGAGTATGAAGCCAGGAATAAGCCCTGAGAACAGCCAGGTATCTCCCTGCCCCTAAAATAAAAACAAACCAAATAAAATGTGTGTAGTTTATTGTATGTTTATTATACCTTAAAAATTATTAAATAGAAAAAAATTGTTAAATAGGAGCTAGGATGATGGCTCAGTTTGTAGAGCCATCTTATACGTTCGAGACCATGGGCTCTATTCCTACTCCACATGTTCTTCAGTATCTCCTGGAATAGCCCTAGCCCTCAGAGTACCCCCAGGTGTGCCCCTCACAAACTAACAGCAGCAGCAGCAAAGCACTGTAACAATGTTCTCCCGTTGTTGATTGATTTTCTCGAGCGGGCCCAGTAATGTCTCCATTGTGAGACTTGTTGTTACTGTGTTTGGCATATCGAATATATCACGGGTAGTTTGCCAGGCTTTGCTGTGCAGGCGAGATACTCTTGCTAGCTTGCCAGGCTCTCTGAGAGGGGTGGAGGAATTGAACCCGGCTCGGCCAGGCATTGAACCCGGCTCGGCCAGGCTGGCCGCGCACAAGGCAAACGTCCTACTGCTGTGCTGTCGCTCTAGCCCAGCAACAACAAAAACTTGAAAAATAACTTTTTTTTCACATCAAAATATGTAAGTATTATGGACTGCTTCCCGTAGAAGAAAGCCATATTAGAAGTAGAAGCATGCAGGACTTAGGGATTTGTTCAGTGTTTTTTCCTCAAGTGGAGAGCCTATGTCAGTAATAAAAAGTAACCTTTTGAGGGGGTTAGTTTTCCTTATTTCTTTCCCTCAAACTATTATAAGATGATTATATTTCAGTTACTTCCCTTTCATTCATTACTCATTTTCTTTCTGTTATATGATTATTAATCAGTTTGTGTTTGTGTCCCCACATCTATTAAAAACAATATATTCTCAGGTCTAGAGAGATGATATAGAGGGTAGGGCATTTTCCTTGTATGTGGTTGGCCCTGGTTAGATCCCTGGCACTCCATGTGGTTCCCTGAGCATCACTAGGAATAATTCCTGAGTACAGAGCCATGAGTAATCCCTGAGCATTGCCAGGTGTGATCCCCACACCCCCCAAAAAATAAAAACAATGTATTTTCTCCACCTAGTATTGCAGAACAGAACAGTAGTCTCCTGTCCTGGGATTCGTGTAATAATTTACTAACTATTCCCTTTTCTTCTTAACTAATTGCAACTATTCATTTAGGAAATAATTAACATTATTAAGTAATTATTATTAAATAATAAAATTAACATTTTAGGAAATAATTCTAGTTCTCACAATCTTCCTTTGTTGACTGGTATTTTAAACTTTCAGAAGTTCTATAGAACTAGGTGAAGGGTTTTAGAATGGAGATATAGTAACTCTGCACACCAAAAACATATACATTAACACTATTGTAAAGAGAAAATTAAATTTTTACAGTGATGAGAAGGGAAGGTGCTCTAGTATTTTGATTCCTATCTCTCAAGTAATTTTTATGGGAAGGTAGAGTTTAGATAAAAGTATGATTTATACCTTTTAAATAAATTATTATAAGTACTTGATATGTGTAATAATCATAATATATTTTTTTCATTCTCCCCTGCTCCAGGTAGCTGTTGTATGTAAATCTTGTCCCTGTGATGATGTATTTAATAGGAAGCATCTGAAAATAAAACACTCGGAGAAATCATCACCTTTTACAGGTAATTGTGAAAGTTTGTCACATTTTCATCTTTTATGTTTCTGTTATATAAATTTTAAATGAATTTTTATGAGTTAATTTTTTTCTTGCTGGTGATATTATTAAAATTACTGAAGTACATAGGATCAGAAAGATAGTACAGGGCATAGAGAACCTAACTTGCATGTGACCAAACCCTGGTTTCATCCCCAGTACTGCCCAAAATTATCTTATTTTTTAAAGTACTAAGTACTTTGTTGAATTCACCAAAATAGGTTCTGATTATTATTTTGAATTTGTAGCTTTCTTTTTAAAGTTAAAGCTCTTGGGCTGGAGCGATAGCACAGCGGGTAGGGTATTTGCCTTGCACGCAGTTGACCCGGGTTCGATTCCCAGCATCCCATATGGTCCCCCGAGCACTATCAGGAGTAATTCCTTAGTGCATGAGCCAGGAATAACCCCTGTGCATTGCTGGGTGTGACCCAAAAAGCAAAAAAAAAAAAAAGTTAACAGCTCTTGGCACATATACTGCCCAAGCCCATGTGCTGCTTGTGCTCATGTGGCCAAACACATGTGGCACCTGAGCATACGTAACCTACATCTTCCTTCTTGAGATACGTATTTTCATGTTTTCATATCTAATGTTGGGGTTTTGTAGGTGTTCTCTTCGCCTTTTGAGAAGCTTGGGTTCTCTCTTGTGCATGTTCCTTTCTCTCTCTCACTTTCTCTTCCTCCTTCTTCTGAAAATCCTCCAAATAAAATCTTGTGTTTTAAAAGAAAAGCGTGGAGGGTGTGAGGGACTCAAGCGTTTAGTGGCCGAAAACTGTTCCCCTGGCCAGCCCATGGTGATGGACGAATGAAGGATCAGAGGAATGGAGAAACAGGGCCCCAGGCTGGTTGGTAGATAGTTTATTTCTCTCTCCTCCCAAAATAGTTCTATCTTTCTCCTTGCAGCACAATCATAAGTCCCAAAATAATAGTTTTGGTCGTAGTCCCAGTCATCATAGTTCCATCATCCTAGTCCTTGTTTTTTCCTTACAGCATAGTTATATAGAAATCATGAAGGATGGAGGTACACATAGGTGGGCTTGAACATTATCATAACAACAAACAGAGGTAAAACCACTCCTTCAGGGGAAGTTCTAGGAGATTAACTCAAGGACAAGATCTCAACACTCTAGATTACTAGGCGATCTGTTAAGGGCTGGATTCCATCCAGGATCTATTGCTTTCTCCTTTGTTCCCCTAGTAATCTATTTAACCACTCATAGTAAATTTTCTTCTTATAATATTTCTAGTCATGTTTTATGAACACTGTAAGAGATATATTAAGCTTAAAGATTGGCTTTTCCTGGGGATATCTTGCTATAGATCCCAGACCATAGTCCTCAGGCCAGTTTAATCTCTCCTAACCCCAGCAGGGTCCTTATTCAGTTACTTCTTTTTGTGTCATGATGGAGTTTGTTCCATGACTGTGCTCTTAACTTATACTTATGGCGCTTAGCTTGTCCCCTTTTGATGCCAGAGTAGCTTACAGTTTGCCCTGGGTCCATCCAGTCCCTTAGTCGGGCCCCTCCTTTTGGGGGGTGTTAGGAAGTAAAGGCAACTGAGGCTTAAGTCGAGTAGATGTGGATGATGCCCAGGAGTAATTATTTGGAGTCAATTAACTCCCATGTTACAAAGCATAGCATCAACTGTCTTCCTGTGTCTATACAAAAAGGGCATTGCTAAACCATGCAAGTGACATAAAGGAAAGAGAAAAGCAGTATAAGATTATTAGTGCTCTAAAGAATTGCGTGTGTCTCAGGGGTACTGTTGTGGGAATAACTCAGTAAACCAAAGCTCCCTACAGAGCAAGGACAACCCAATGTTATCCAACAACGAATCGTTTTTATTTCAAAATAATAATAATAAGAAGAAGTTAATAGCTCTGAATTTATTTAATAAGTACAGTTAGAGAATATGAGATTTTGTTACTCTTATTTTTTCCTGTGGTAATTTTGACCACAGGAAATCTATTACCATCTTGTTTTATGTTAATAAACCAAAATAAGAATGGATTTTATTACAAAAATTTACTGAGTTCTTTACAGGCAATGAATATTTTGACCATATAGCAGTAAATCTACTACCAAGACAGATTCAGTTCTGTTGTAGTGGAGAAAAGTATATAAATAGTAGTAATATATAGACGTAATATGTATAAAATATGTCAGCAAGTAATAAGTAGGAAATTAAAGATAGTACAGGAGGTAGGGATCTTGGCTTGCATGAAGCTGTCCCAGGTTTGTTCCTAACACATGTTGTCCCCTTTAGCACTGCCAGGGGTGACTCCTGAGGCATACAGCCAGGAGTCGCCTCTGAGAATTTCTGGGAGTGGATCCCCTCCACCCCCCAAATAAGATACTGCCCTCAAAGCTAGATGAAAGATTACTTAATTTTCAAAAAAAATTGGGGGGACCGCAGAGATAATACACCAGGAGGGTGCTTACCTTACACAATGCTGACCAGAGTTCAATCTCCGGCATTTCATGTGGTCCTCCAAGCCTGCCAGAAATAATTTCTGAGTGCAACACCAGGAGTAAGCCCTGAGCACTGCCAGGTTTGGCCTCCAAAAACAAAATTTAGAAAAGTTATTTACTGTTTTGTTTGTTTTGAGGGCCACATCTAATGCTTTGGGGCTTTTTCCAACTCAGTGCTCTGATAATTTTCCCAGTAGGACAATACCACCAAACCATGAAGTGCCAGGGTTCAAACCTGGTCCTCCTGTATGCAAAGCATGTGTTTAGCCCATTGAGCTCTCTCTATTGCCCTATTATTTTTTTTCACCCTATTATTGTTTTTTAATGGGCCTTCCAAACAGTGTTCAAGTGGCCTGGAGTCCACTGATTGGTTCAGTACTTGGAAGTAGCAAGGCAGTGCTGTTCAGACCCAGTGATGCTTGGGCACCATAAGGTGTTTGGGATTGAACCTGGATCCTCAGCTTGCAAAGTACAACTACAGTGTCTTCGAGCTAGTTCCCTGGCCCTTTTGTATATGTGTGTAGTGCCAGAGATTTTGCCCAGGTCTTCACACAGGCAATGCAGGCACTCCTGTTACTGAGTCACATCCCCAGTCCTGGAAAGTTACTTTGGACTGGTAAGGAACCATAGCTCTGAAGAGGTGATGTTTAATCTGTGATCTGAATCAATAAAGGAACTAGACATAAGAAAATTATGGAAAGCAAATTCTAGGCAGAGGAAAAAGCAAACATGAAAGTTTTAATGGGGACTGGAATTATAGCACAGTAGGTACACCAGCCAACCCCGGTTCAATCCCCAGCATCTCATATGGTCCACCCTTGCACCACCAGGAGTAATTCCTGAGTCAAGAGCATTGCAGAGTAACCCCTGAGCATTGCTGAGTGTAACCCACCCCCAAAAAAAGAAAAGTGAAAAAAAAAAAGTTTCAAGATTAGATTTAATCTAGGAATACAAGTGATACACTCTAAGATACCTATAAACCTATTATTAAAAAATATATTAATTTTCACTGTCACTGTCCTCCCATTGTTCATCGATTTGCTCGAGCGGACACCATTAACGTCTCTATTTTGAGACTTGTTGTTACTGTTTTTGGCGTATCGAATATGCCATGGGGAGCTTGCCAGGCTCTGCCGTGTGGGTGAGATATTCTCAGTAGCTTTCCAGGCTCTCTGAGAGGGACAGAGGAATTGAACCCAGGTCAGCCACGGGCAAAGCAAATACCCTACCCGCTGTGCTATTGCTTCAGCCCAATAAAATAGTAACAAGTTATTTTGTTGAGTTAGACCAACTACTGATTTTAAAGTTATGGAAAAGGAGCAAGAAAAAATGACAGTTGACTTTCAATAAGAGAGTTCCAAGGACAATTGTCTCAACAAATGAGATAAAAAATTGGGATACTATGTTGTCTATCTAAATATAAAAGAATGAGTGAGGCCTCTATATCACGCCAAACACAAAATTAATTCAAAAAAGATCATAAAACAAATTTCTAAGGACTGAAAAGATAGTACAGCAGTTAGATCACTTGCCTTGTATGTGACCAACTAGGGTTCGATTGCTGGTATCCCATATGGCCACCCAGGCACTGTTAGAAGTAATTCCTGAGTACAGAGCCAGGATTACCACCATTAGTACCACTAGGAGTTTTGAGTGAGCCAAAAGCAACAAAAACAAAAAAACCCCAAAAACCCCCCACAACCACACCCCCAAAAAAATCCTACAAAAAATATCTTAAACCTAAATATAAGAACTAAAACTACAGAACATAATGGAAAACATAGTTCAGTGAATGAACTATCATGTTGAGGATTGAATTTATGGCCTAGCAAGCTAAGTGTTCTGTACTGAGCTATATCTCCAGCATGTAAATTTTATATTCTAAGTAAGTATATTTGTGGCATTTAAATTATATCTCAATAAAACTGATCTTAAAAATGTTTTTAAGATAAAACAAAAAAGGTATTAAGATTGACTAGCTCTACCAGTCATCAAAATATGTCATGGAGCCTCTAATTAAAAGATCATGGCAAGGGGCCAGAGCAGTAGTACAGAGGGTTGGGCATTTTCCCTGCACACAGCTGACCTGGGCTCCAACTCTGGCACCCATATGGTACCCTCCCTTTGAAGAGTATCTCTTGAGTGCAGAACCAGGACCATCTCCCCCCGCCAAAAAAATATCCAAAACAAAACAAAGCAAAAAAGATCATGGCAATGCTTACCTTGCAGGGAGATAAAATGATCACAAAGGTGGTTTTCCCAGGGCGAGGTTTATCCTTTGCACTCTGGATGTGCTGACCCCTGCTATTTCCCCAGATGTAGCAAACTACACTTCTTAATTTTTTTTTCTTTGTCTTTTGGGCCATATCTGGTGGTGCTCAGGGCTTACTCTGGCTCTGCACTCAGGGTAGAGTAGTGGGGCATTTGTGCCTGGACCTATTTTTAAAGAGAAGAATAAAGAAAAAGATCATGGCATTATCGCAAATAGATTAGTGGAAAGGAATAAAAAATGTCAAATTAGATCTAAATTCATTTAGAAAGTTAGTATATAATAAAGATAGTATTTTAAACCATTAGGTTAAAGATTTTTATTTTCCTTTTTCTTTTGCTTTTGTTTTTGGGCCATACTTGGTGGTGCTCAGGGATTGATCTGGCCCTAGATGTTTTTATTTTTATTTTTTATAATTCCCCTTTATTTACAAAGCTGTTCATGATGCATTTGTTCCAGGCATTCAGTGTTCCAGTACCGATCCCTCCACTAGTATAGTCTTTCTTCCACCATTGTCCTATTTTTCCAACCATCCCCTGAACCTGAAAGAAAATTTGTGGAAACTGTTATATCTCACATGGGGTCGTTACTTCCTTGTCTGAGAGTCTATTAAGCTGTTGCTAATTGAGCCTTCTGTACTATTGCTTTTATTGAACTTAGTTGTCGTCTATGTTACTTTCCCATCTAATTTTGTGTGCTCCTACTGGGATGTCAGTATTGTAGAATTTGGAGGTGTCACAGATATGGCTGCATGCTCCAGGAACTCCAGGATATTTAACTGGACATTGAGTTTGATTTCTTCTGAGTTTTAGTTGTGAGTTTTAATTGGGATAAAGCTGGGGCTATAGGTGAGCTTGTAAGGTGGCAGTTATGGGATGTGGGTGTGGTTGCCTGGGCTTCCAGAGATATGGAGGAACCAATTAAGAGAGGCTGCCCATCCCCACTCCAAAAAGACCGTGGACTTCTCAGCCTAAAGACTGATCTACCTGGAATTTTTGGCAGTTTGGCTTCTCTACAAAGCTTAGTTGTGAGTCAGTGGAATTAGGCCGTTGGCATGGAGGCAGCTGTGGGGTTTGAATGAGGTCTTCTGGGGCTTTGACAGACTGCCCTCCTGGGACTCAGTCTGCCCCCTCAAGTTTTTAGCCTGGCAGCCAGTATACCTATGAATTTTTGTGGCTAGTTCATGTTGTCTGAGATTTTATCTTGAGTCTGTAAAGCTGGGCCGATGACTGAGCTTACATGGTGGCTGTTGTGGGATGTGGGTTTGGCTGCTGGGGCTTCTGGAGGTACGGGGGTCTAGTGGCGGGAGGCTGCCCACTCTCATTCCAAAAAGACCCCAGAGAAACAGAGGTTTTTCTACACTATCATAATTAGAAGTAAATACACATTGCAAAAGTAGCACCATTCAATCAAAAGATACATTCATTTGATACATGCTGAGGAATCATGGTAGGAAAATACTATCTTTATTTTTCTGAATTAAACTATTATACTTTTTGTTTTGTTTTGGGGCCACTCTCCATGGTGCTCAGGACTTACTCCTGGCTCTGTGCTCAGTGGTCGCTCCTGGTGGTGCTCAGGGGACCATATGGAGTGCTGGTGAATCAAACCTGGGTTGACTATGTGCAAGGCAAATGGGGGAGGAGATGTTTTAGTCTTTTTGTTCTTCTTTGCTGTTTTTTTAAGGGTAGAAAACTTTCTATGTACAGTAAAAGCAGAAATTTATACTGTACAGTAGTCTCAAATTTGAACTATGATTTTTCCTGGAAAGCCTTTATGGTGTTGTGTAATGTATGCTCACTGAGAGTGCATGTTTTGTGTTCAGAAACACAAGTATAGTTAAGCTGCTTGATGCAAAGCAGGTGCGTGCTGCCAGAAACACCGCTGATTCACTATGTTATTTGAATTAATTTCTGGTCATTGTGCTTTTGGAAACCTTCAACTATTACCAAATTCTCCCCCCCCCCCCCACACCCACATTCTGTTCTATAGTACTGGATTGCAACACAGATTATGGATCTATACTAGTTGGGGTGATACCATCTCCCAGGAAACTAGAACTATGACAGGATGGGGCCCTGGGTACAATTCATGGGTGCTTTCTGTTTGGTCACTTGAACAACACAGATTTCCATGGGGGCACTGAGTAATTTTTTTTTTCCTGAAAAGTGGGTAATAGATTAAGTAAGTTTGGGAATCTCTGATTTGTACTTTTCCATGACAGTGTTTATTATAGATATCAGAATCACCTTACAGAAGTTAACTGAGTTATACTAAGATATTTTATCACATCCATCAGACTTAAGACCTTTTTTCAACATTTAGAATTTATAAAACGTTCTCCACCTGAGAAATAGTAATCAGAAGATTTGAATATCAAATTTTAAAAGTACTAAAATTTTAATAAATGTATATGTAGTAACATTTAGTGGAAATTTATCATTCTGGGAAAGTAGTTACAACACTGCATATTTTGGTTGACCAAAAAATTCCTCAAAAATAGAACATTTTCATTGACCTATAAAAATGCAGTTTCACAAATCTTGAAACCCAGCGGCTTTTGGCAGAAATATGTCTGGTTCCCAGAGTAGGTTACTGTTGCTGGGCCACCCCAGGGGGGAAAGGGTGTTGTCCCTCTGCCTGCTCTCCCTTGGCGGCTCCGTGGCCGCCATCCTCCAGAGGCCATTTGACAGTCAGGTTTGGGCCCTCAGTGACAGACACATGGGGCCTCATGGGATGGTGGTGGAGCTGGTCCTTTCCTCCCCTACCGCAACAAGACCCTGAGTTGCCGCCCACGAAAAGCCTCTCTGGCTCCTGATCAAGCTGCTTAACGGCTATGATCCAAGAGACTCAGGAACAGACCTCGGAACCCAGCAGGTTTTGGCAGAAATCCCTCCAGATTTAATTGTTAAAATTTTGGAATTCCAAAATTGTGCAGTCACTACTGCAACAGCACAACATCATATGTTATTCATAACTAGCAATAGAAAACAAATTGTCTATTGTTGCCTTTTCGGCAGATCTGAGTGTTGGGGTAAAATCCCAAATAATACTGGTGGGTCTGGTGTCGAAATATTGAATGTAATCAAAGTAGAGAGAGAGTAATGTGGAAATCATCTGTCCCACAGGTAGGGGGAGGGTGTGGGATGGGGGCATACTGGGCTTTTTGGTGGTGGAGAATGGGTACTGGTGAAGGTATGGGCGTTTCATTGTATGACCAAGACTTAAACCCGAAAGCTTTGTAACTGCTCTCACGATGATTCAATAACTAAGATTATAAAAAATGGGGAAAAAAGTAAGGTGGAGTTCATTCCCAATTCAATCAGCCTAATCAGTGACTGAATAAATAGCAGTGATCATATATTTAAAAAAAAGATGCAGGAACAAAACTTGAGCTAAAATCCAAATTTTCTAAAACTAGGGCAGAGCAGCTTCTGGGTCAGTCTTCTCCTTTGCAATGGCCTGTTCTCTGCAAGTAGAACATGTCATTGTCATGAATGAACTTCGTGTTCTTTCATTATCTTTGGTTGCTCTAGATGTAAATCAATCTGAACTTCTTGTCCCTTTAGCCATTCCAACTGTACTTCTTCTTTGCCTCCCAAGCCCTGTCAATCAATGACCATTCTAGTTTCTACGGACCACTAAATTTTCTGTTCCAAATTATTTTAAGAGCCATTTTATCCCAAGAAGAAAATCGCCTTACTGCAAAGTAATGCCTTTGCTAGAGAAAATAGCAATAATATTTTTTAAGCTAGAAGTCCCAGCAACCCTACCCCAGCATCCCCTACTGGCACCCCCAATCTGAAGGTACTGTTCTTGTGTTCTCTTTGTTCTGTGAAGCAGAACTTTTATGTTTACAGTTTCTCTGATATTTGTCAATAAACTCAGAACCCACAGATTTTTTTAAAATAATGTCTTGGGGCCTCCCTTGTTCCAAACTCTATTTTCACTTTTATCCAACCAGTTCAGAAAGTGGGTCTCCTTAAAATTATGGGAAGCAGAATGAAAAACCCATCAGGATTTAATGACCATATTTCAGCATCTGAACTGCTTAAAGGAACTTGGCTTTTTCAGCGTTTTTGCAATTGTGCAAGCTGGAAGCAGATCAGAAAGGTAGAGTTTGATTTTTTTTTCTTAACTGCCACAAACCATCCATCAAAGTTAAACTATTGAGAGGAAGAAATAATGAAGAGCTATGAGTGAGAAAGACAGAAGAATATTTTTTAAAAAGACAATTTTCCTGTCGAATAAAATACAATTAACTGAATTTCATCAAAGCGTCTATAAAAAAATACACAAAGAATCAATATTAGGCATAAAACCCAGAAGTAGGTTGTTATCTCTAAACCAGAGAAAACATTTCATTAGGCTGAAGGATTTTATAATCCCGGTGGGAAAATTGCTTTTGCTCACACCCGTCCTTTGCTTACTAGCAAAACTCAATTGAAAAGTCAATCATCAAAATCACTTAGCAAATGTCAAAAGGTGTTGCCACTTTCTAAATACATTCCCTCTTTATGGAAAATGCAGGCCCTAAAAGCCTGGCACCTTCCCACCGGACAGACTCACATTCTTCCCTCGTTTTTTGCTGCTCTTACTTTCATGCAGTTTTCTTTTCCTGTGTGTCTTTTGGATGGAGGTCGATGCTGGAAACAGAAAGTCCATTTGATGCAGTTGTGAGCATGAGTGTTTCCCTTTAACACCTCAGTGTTCTTTTACAGCCACTGTACTGGTGAGAACCTCCCAGTGCCCAGGTTATAAATGAGCCTCACTTTCTCACTCACTGCAGCAACCACGGACACTTCCAGGCTGGCAACAGGAGTTTGCACAACTCATCCTTGCAAATGCTTGTTGCTTATGTACGCATTCTGCCCAGTGAGAGGCTGAAGGTCCTGCTGATCAAAAATCCACTAGGCACACCCTCCACCACTCACTAAAACACAAGTGGAGCAGATGCACACAGACACGGAGCCCAGAAGCAGAAAATGAAGTTCACACACCGTCAGAGCTAGAACACAGAGAATCATCCGAAGACCTTAAGTCATTATTTACTAAGCCAGAGAAAGCATTATATGAGCCTTCCGGGGCCAAACATCAAGGGTCAGGCTTCTAGTAAGTAGTAGTAAATAGCAGTTGTAGCAAAAGGTCCATTTACTAGGTACCATCAATGTGCACTTTTCATATTTCATCATCTCACAGCTGAATTCTCTCTTTACGTTGCTAGCTATGAGAGCTGGGGCAGATTACCTCATTTTCTGGACAAATAGTTACTAAAGGCATGTGTGATATATTTGAACCTTCTTTCTCCACCACCAAGTGCTTAAAAAGGAGAGAATTCATGTTACCCAATATGAGGAGTTCTTCGAGGGGTTGACCAGTCTATGTATGTATCCACTTACCCTGCAACTAAATTAGCAGACGGTTACACATGGCTAACACACTTATCTTGGTCTGGTGGATGTATCTCAAGGATGACAGATGGTGACAATAGCAGACAGCTGCAGTAGGGTCCTGGTCCCCAACGAATGTGTCTGGCTTTGGTCTTTTATAATCCTGAAATCTGGAAAGTCACTTCTAATGTACTCATGTCTTTGATTGTTTTTTATTTTTTATCTCCCAGCTATTTCTCAGATATTTTCCATGACAAGCAGAATTAAGCATATAACTCTTAAGAAGAACTGTAAAAATATTTCCCCTTTTTTACTGAAACACATTCTTTCCAGAGCGCTCAGAGTATATTCTACCTGCAGGGACCAGGCCAAAGGTCCTGGTCAATAATTCAGTACACAGCCTGTCACTCAGTAAATACACAGAGATTTAACCATATTGTCATTCATACAATGTCCAAAAAACAGGATTTAGTGAATGGAAAATCACAGAAAGAAAAAGAAAGCAATTGATGATCTTATACAACTAAATGACAATCGTCATAGGCCAATTGTTAGCAGGATCACAACTGAAGCCTAAAAAACACTTGATCAAAAGATATTTCCTATCCTTCGCATAAAGCCATTTTAACAAGGAAAACGCTGAGCTTTGACAAGCAAAGATGGTGGGAATCGGCAGAGGACTTTTCAGCCATAACATTAAACCTGCTTATATCACACGTGGATATGAGTAATGATAGGAAGAATGCCAATGTGATACATTACACATAACAGTAAGAACCACATATTTAAATATATAAATGTATTCCATAGTTTAGAATACTTTAACATCATATTCATATTCATATTCATAAAACCTTTGAATTGCAACCCGTTTGGTATAATAAATCCCCTTTCAGAGGCAAATCCTGCAACTGAGACTTTTAACCATAGCCATGCTGCCATCTAGTGGGAAAATGGTAGATCTACGCCACCTCCTGGAAATTCTCAAGGAAGGGTTCAGTGTCTTCAGGGTCGTGACTGACATCTATTTTTCTTTAGGAGACTAATCTCTGAGATCACTCTATATAGGTCCTTGAGTGTATTTTGAAGTACTTCTGCATTATTTCTTCCTCCTGTCTCAGTACAAATGTGTCCGTCACACTCAGTGAGCAGAAATAGAATTTCTGTTTCTCTGCATTTATCTAAAAAGGAGAAGCTTTTTTTTCTCTCAAGAGAAAACGTATCCCCTGCAAAGAACCCCATTAAGTGGCACTGGCCTTAGGTTAGCAGCATGCTGCGGCTGTGAAGAACTGGACCTCCCCCAGAAAAACACTGATGCTGACATCCTTCTCCTTTCTCTGTGTTCCTGGGACATTTCTGAATGCCATTGAGAACCAAGAGTGCTGCTCTGCTGACTCTAGCCCCTGCATTTGCATTGAAGCCACAGTAAGATTACACTGAGGGCTGGAGTGATAGCAGAGCACGCGGCCAACCCGGGTTCGATTCCCAGCATCCCATATGGTCCCCCGAGCACCGCCAGGGGTGATTGCTGAGTGCAGAGCCAGAAATAACCCCTAAGCATCAAAGAGCATGATCCAAAAAGAAAAAGAATTAAAAAATAAATAAAAAGACTGCATCGAATTGGACTGAGGGAGTGATAGGGAAGGCAGAGAATCCTGTTTCACTCCTGCCAAATAGGCAACGCATTATATGATGTTGAAAGCGCTCCGTCTCTTAAAAGCTTCTTCAGTGTTTCAATTTTGTTGAGTTTCTATGAGAAAAGTGAATACTCTCTGAGGACTAAATACATAAATGACAATCACAGGTACCCCCCCCCTCCTTTTACCCTCTTAAATATATTCTCACTGCCTGGCTTGGTGAAGCTGTTGCCTCCATCCACTCAAAAGGTAGATCTCATAGATGGGAGTCAGAGCCTGAACACCCACCACACATTACAGCCCATGGAACTGAAGTTTGGTGATACAGTGGAAAGCAGTGACACTTTAACAAGACCTGAGGACTGTCCGGCTCTCACTGGCATCTAGTACCGCCAAGATCATCTTCAAGGCCTCTACATCAAGATAATATGCAATAAAGCTGGAAATTCACACAGAGTCTTGGGATAATATATTCTTCCAGGAAAGGACAGAAGACTCAGGGCCCTGGACCCAGATACCTTGTTCCTTTTTTGACTCTCACCCCTTCACTCTCTACTCTCACTCCACTCTGACTTTCTTTAAGCTCTACTACTCATAGCGGTGAATTTCAATCCCCGGCATTTGGTTTCTTAATGTCTATCCAGGCTCCATGGTAACTCATTCTTTGCCAATGGAGGATAGAGAAAAGCTAGAGGGAATATTATATTCTCCTTGTTCAGACTTTTAAAGCATCATTGGTGATTTAAAGAGAGAGAGAGAGGGGAATTTTGAGATCATCTTTTTCAATTCCTCCATTTGACCGGCAAAATTGCAATCTAGGGCAGATTAAGAGTTGATGTGAGTTATCCACCCTTGGGCCAACCTGGGATTATTTCTCAATATTGACTTTTATGAACATTATAAGAATGCCATTAATATTATTAACTTTTCACCCACCCCAACAAGATGGTCATTTTACAACTGTGTTATGACTTCATGAAGTTAGGCCAACACAGGAAAGTTTGGACCTGAACTTGAAGCCTGGCCCATCCAGATCCTAGACCACGTAAATTCATGTCCCCAAGATGAGTCAGACCCAAAGCCTCCCCCATTGGGGCGTCTCCTTTCTATTGGCCATCTGACTGACCACCGAGAATATTCTTTCAAAAACAATTCATTGCCAACTCTCGTTAGAAACCTACTTTCCCAAATCCTTGACTTCTCTCCTTCCTAAATTCCTTCAGCATTTTCTGAACCAAGCCAAAATGAAATTATATAACCTGATAACAGAACAGAATTTAGAAATTGGGATAATTTGGGGAAATCTAGACATTGTGGTTTTTCTGCAGTGACTTTAGACACAAAAATGTTCCCTGTGTGTCTGTCAAGCACATGGAGGAAAACCTATAAACTTTACAGTAAAACATAGAAAAGAAAACTTTGGAAGCTATTTTGACTTCTCGGAAATAACAATCATTTTATTTTTTAAATTTTTGTGCACTCATTTTTGTGTGCATTTATTTCCAGTTGTATTTTATAAATATTCTTTCAGAAAACTGGTAGCATAGTGTAAATACTATTTTATAGACTATTAAGAAAATATTATATCAGAGTGGTTTTCCCTGCTATTAGTCTATGTAAACTTGATTTGTTTAAGGCTCTTATTCCACAGAATAGATAACATTGCTTCTTTAGCTGTGTCACTGTCTTAGGATTTTTAAATAATTTCCAATTGCTCGCTATTACCAAAATCCTTCCAAACTTATATTTTTTCCTATAGTTATGTCTTAAGCAAAGGTACTTACGCTTAAGACATAATAATAGCTATAAATGTGGATTTGTATGGTACAAATACATGTCTAAATACATACAACACATGATATATTGCTTTACATATTTTAAAAAAACTATATCTAAAACTCACAATTTTAGAAATTGAATTGGGGCCAGGAGAGACAATACTGTGGGTGGGCACCTGCCTTTTATGGGCCAACCTGGGTTTGATCTTCAGCATCCCATATGGTCCCCTAGAGCACTGTCAGAGCACTGTCAGGAGTGATTCCTCAAATGCAGTGCCAGGAGTGTAAGTCACCCAGGAGTAAGCCCTGAGCACCACTCTCCCACCGCCCCCCCTCCTTTTCTCTCTCTCTCCACCCCCTTAAAACTTACAAATAAATTCTGGTTTTACTTTACTGTTCATCTCCCCCTGAAATTCTTTTCCAAGAGACAAAAAGAATGGGCTGGAAAGGCCTGGGAAAGCTCTCAGACTGACCTTCCTTTCCTGCCAAGAGCAAGGCCCTCTGAAGACTCATCATTCCCAGTCTGACAGAGATGAGTAGAGAGAAAGCAGTAGGTTTTCTTCTTGTGGCCTCAGCCTCTCTCCTCCCCCTTCACAGAAGTCCCTGGGGTTTCTCCACTGGTATCATGGCTGTGAGTCATCATGGAATCTCAAGCAATGCAAGCCCAAAATAATGCAAGCCCAAAAACAGTTTGGTCGACTATATCACTGCTTCAGAATATCAGCTCAGATGGCTTCCCTACTACAAACTGCTGTTTAAAAAGTCCATTCTCCGGGCTGGAGTGATAACACAGCGGGTAGAGCGTTTGCCTTGCATGCGGCCGACCCGGGTTCGATTCCCAGCATCCCATATGGTCCCCTGAACACCACCAGGAGTAATTCCTGAGTACTCCTGAGCCAGGAGTAACCCCTGTGCATCGCCGGGTGTGACCCAAAACGCAAAAAAAAAAAAAGGTCCATTCTCAACAAACAGGATAACCTCTCTGTATTGCAAACCATAATGCCCAAAAGGAGAGAGAGAAAGAAAAGAGCCCGCCATAGAGACAGGCTGGGAGAGGTGAGGAGATTGAGGGAGGGAAAATAGGGACATCGGTGGTGGTAAATGCACACACTGGTGAAGGGATGAATGTTTGGAGCATTGTAGGACTGGAGTCCGATCATGAGCAGCCTTGTAACTGCTTCTCAAAATGATTCAAAAAAAATAAATGTATAAATAAAATTTTGAAATAAAATAAAATTTAAAAGTCAGTTCTCTATGCCTCCCGCAGGCTCTCAGGGGTCCGCCCACACAGACCCGTTTTCCAGGCACATGGGGTGACTGTGTTCTCAGAGGATGCCTCCGACGCCTGAGAACACAAGCTGCTGAAGCGCTGGAGCCGTTTCATCTGTTTGCTCTGCAGTATCCCAATCCACCCAGCAGGAAAAGCAAGCTTTGGGTTTTAATTGTGATAAATAATATGAGCAGGAAAAACAAACACGGAGCCATCCTGAGTTCAGGTTTCAAAAAATATATAAACACATCAGGAAGCTGTTGAAGGTCAGGTCCCAGGCACATCCCCGAGCAACCAGCATGTTTCAGTATGGCCCCAGCACAGGCCATATGTGCTGTTCAACATGAACACACACACACACACACACACACACACACACACACACACGCCATTGAAATTTGACCAATCACACTGCCTGACAAACTTTCCACCAGTTAGAGTGTGGACTGGCCTGACCCTACTCTTCTGCATACAGGTTGGCTCTGTATCGCAATCCCAATACTGCCCAAGTGCTTCTTGGTCTACGCCCTTCTCCCTCCAGCAGTCTCCAAACCATAGAACCATGAATAAACACTTGCTGCCAATGCTTGACTTGCAACACATTTGCAATGACTGGACCAGCCTTCAATTCCTCACTCAGCGATTACAATACAGAATATTTTCCTAAGACCGTTAACATGACTCCCAGAGGCATCCAGATTGGATATCCCTTGGGGTGCCATAGTTCTCCGCTTGGGGATTCCTGAGGATCTAGGAAGCCCCCACAAGGTGCCAGCTGGCATCTTACACCAGCACTCACTGTGCCTCCGCTTCTCCATCTGCTTTGCTAGAAAATCACTGGCTTCACATAGGGTTAATAGTAACTTTATTGAATTAAATGAGCTCAGAAAGGAGCAGAGCTCACAGTTCTAGTACACATGTAACAGGAGATTTTCCTACAGAGCCATGAGCTCAGACATCAGCTGCTTTGCAATTCAACTCAATTCTCACTTTATCTACCAGGAAACAGCATCCAAGTCCACAGGTTAAATTCTGGGTCCTAAAAGACAGTCTTCCATTTCAGATGCCAATCACAACTCTAGTTTATTACTTGTACCTCTGACTATCTATCAATCAGAGCTTCCCATGACCCACCTCCGTGGTTTTGAGTAATGACTGGAGTGACTCACAGAACTCTGGAAGCCAGTTCACACTTGAGATTAACCTTTATTTTATTGTATTTATTCATTTTTTATTTGTTCCCACTGAATAAAATCACACCTTCAACCCCAGTGATTGCATCTGATTAAATGTGGTCAAAAGTGCCTTTGATAAAGTGATCAATGGAAAGTAAATCATCCAATGTTTCTCCCTGAAAATCAGGTTTAACTCTTTTACAAACCACAACACCCAATAGGAGAGAGAGAACAAAAGGGAATGCCCTGCCACAGAGGCAGGGGGAGATGGGGGGGATAACTGGGACCCATGGTGGTGGGAAATGGGCACTGGTGGAGGGATGCGTATTCAAAATAAATAAATAAATAAAAATTAAAAATAAAATAAAATAAATTGGAACTCTTCTGGTATCAGGTGTTCCAGCCAGTAGTCATGAGATAGGCTGACTGTTGGGGCCAGAGAGGTAGTACTCGGGGCTTGCCTTGCACGCAGCCATTAGATCCCCAGCACTACAGATGTTCCGCTGAGCTCTGCCAGGGATTGTAGAGCCAGGACTTAGCGCTGAGCCCAGTCAGGTGTGGTTCCCCCTATGCACAGAGATCACTGCCATGGTCCTCCCGTTGTTCATCGATTTGCTCGAGTGGGCCCAGCAACGTCTCCATCGTGAGACTTTGTTGTTACTGTGCTTGGCATATCGAATATGTCACGGGGAGCTTGCCAGGCTTTGCCGTGCGGGCGAGATACTCTGGGTAGCTTGCCGGGCTCTCCGAGAGGGATGGAGGAATCGAACCCAGGTCGGCTGGGTCGGTCGTGTGCAAGGCAAACGCCCTACCCGCTGTGCTGTCGCTCCAGCCCACACACAGGGATGAATTAATTAAACGAATGTTGTGGTGGGGCCCAGAATTTGGCTCAGAGGGCTGGAGCACATCTTTGTCCCAGGTTCGGTCTCCGTGACTGCTTGGCCTCTGAGCTCTAGAGTAGCTTCTGAGCACAGCCAGGTATGGTCCAAAATGCTAATAAATAAATGAGTATCGTTTTGCCAGAACATTTTTTTCAAAAGAGAACAGCTGAAAGTGTTTTAAGATTAAAAATAACATGTCGGGCTGGAACAGTAGCACAGTGGGGAGGGCGTTTGCCTTGCACGCGGCCAACCCAGGTTCGATTCCCAGCATCCCATAGGGCCCCCCGAGCACCGCCAAGAGTAATTCCTGAGTGCATGAGCCAGGAGGAACCCCTATGCATCGCCAGGTGTGACCCAAGAAGAAAAAATAAATAAATAATAATAAAAAAATAACCTGTATACTTGCACATCTAGTGGGCTCATTTCTAACACATTTAATATCTTGGTCGCAGATGATCTTCCTGAGGAAAGGGGTGTTTTTTTGTGTTTTTTTTTTTTAAAAAAGCAGCTTCATTACACATTTTGCTTGCAGGAGGCCCAGAATGGTCCTCGGCATTGGGGATGGTCCCCTGAGCACTATGAGAGCAGCCCTTGAGCAGTCAGCCAGGAGGGGAAGGGCCTCTGAGTATCACCGGGTGTGCCCCCCCCATCAGATAAATTAAAAAAATAGCTTCAGATCTGTTCTTCCCTGAAAAAGCAAAGATGTTCTGTATCTTCTCTTAGGAACCAATATGACTTTTGAGAAAGTGTCAAACACGTTACTTTGGGTTTGGGTTTTGGATTTTTTTTTTTGGTGCCGGGGCTCGAACCCAGGGTCTCATGCATGAAGGCATACACTTGCCTCCCGACGTTCCTCCCTGATCCTTCAGTTCACTCTAGCTGTGACTCTGAGCAGTGCTGAGGGAAAACAAAGAGGAACTGTGCAGAGAAGGGGCAGTAACACGGCTCACCAGGAGGACACTTACTTTCCTTCCGCAGTCCTACCCATGGAGGTGCTGATGTACATCTTCCGGTGGGTGGTGTCCAGTGACTTGGACCTCAGATCCTTGGAGCAGCTGTCGCTGGTGTGCAGAGGATTCTACATCTGTGCCAGGTACTTTGTAAAACACAGTTCCGGCATGGGGAGAAAAGACAGTGTCTCTTCTTTCTTAGTTTTGACAAAAAGGATGGCGTGTTGTGGGCAGAAGCTCTGAGTGAGTAATATGCTATGTATGACTTTCTCCGACAGCGTACCATTTAAAGGTGATGCACTAGTTTCCGAGGGTAATGACATAGTGCGTAGATTTGCTGTAGCCCGATTTGTTGCTTGCATAGATAGTTTGCATGTTAGCGTAATTGATTTGGAAAAAAATTGTTAGAAAAATAGACTGTAGTCGTTTTTTTTTTTCCTTTGTTTATTTTACTTTAGCCATTTTCATGGTTTTTATAGTCTCTGAGCTTTCCTCCCCGCCCCGACCAGGGCTCTGGCGGCCAAAGACCTCCAGGACCAGCCACCACCATGCTGAGACAA